>VOQK01027385.1:24795-36563 GCA_015052645.1 Benitochromis conjunctus
ACCCTGCCTCAAGGAGACCTTCACTACTGTTGGTCTTTTGTGTTGCACATTTCACAGTAAATAAACACACTCAACTTTGACTTTTGGAGTCTTACGCCTGAGCGTCTCTTGACCTGTGATCCCTGACAGTTTAGGATGACTGAAGCCACTGCCAATCAGACAATTTCCAGATAATATGGTCGATTAAAAACAGGATTGTACCATCAATTTTGGCATTTCACCAAATCTGACAAGATTCCCAGCAGCACTGGCCCCAGCCTGGTGACAGAGCCTCCAGCTTGTTCTACAGATGGCTGTTTTATCTTTCTCCTGACTTCCTCTGTGTAAATTCTAACTCATTACTTGATCCTATTGCCACTGACTTTCAATCCAGTTGTAATTTACCTTTTCTCCCAGTTTCCCCCCTCCTTAAGAATGATTACTTGACAGGCAACCTTTGTGTGAGATCATTTCTGATGATGCTTCAAAGAACAGCAGATGGGTAACTTAAGGGAAGTATGTATTGTTCACACCTGCATTTTTTCCTGCTACTTAAAAGCATCAGTTTCAGATACATTTCATCTGCTGTAAATAGTTCACTTAGGCCTGCCTCTTTGGCCTGCCTCTTTTTCTTTTGTCCTCCACTTTTCCAGTTTCCATTTTTTGTAATATTTTAAGAACACCACATAACGTGTCAAATGCCAAGTTTTCAGCTAATAGTTCTTTGGGGGCACCTTGTTGGTGCAAAAATAACATTTATGCCTGTGAAGCTGTCATATCTTTAACATTTTCCATAGATTCAAAAAAAGTGGGAAAAAGCGATGCAGCGTTGTGAGAGGCTTCTAGTAACAAAGCGCCTGAAGATATAATTTAAAACTGGTTGTTTGCCAAGTTGTCTTTGTGTAGGTGTTTGTGTAGAAACAACACTGGTTCAACACTTAGGCACTTTTCTTTTACGCTTGAATGATTCGCAGGTCAGTGTTAAGGTGCTTAAGACACAAACAAAAAACGCATTCCTCTGAAAATGTTCAGGTGCAAAGACTGGACTTAAAACGAGTGAAAAAGCAGCCAATGTCTAAAGAAAAAGGGTTTCAGAAAGCCTGGTAAACGATTGCTCAAGACTACTTAAAAAAAGACAGTCTGGCTCTTTGGAAGAAAAAATCTAAAGAAATAAGAAATGACTCAAAACTTTTGCGTAACACTCTAGAAGAATTTCTTTTGTATTTGATTTTTCTTGAAACCACTAGATTGTGACAGTAAATTGCAAATGGTGGCCAACGCAGAAACATCTATCGACTGCTGCAAGCACACTTCAAATCTCTCCAAACGTCTGCTGCACCCAAATACAAACATGAGGAGATCTGGGGAAGAGGTTAACACTAAAACATCTTCACACAGGACTACTCTTATCTGGAGATCTCTAGTAATTTATCAGTCTGTGATCTTAATCCCACGCCATCATGCCGTGCCTGTAATTTGTGAAGTTAAAATTTCACCACAAACCTGTCATATTTTGCCAAAAACACAGAAGTCCTGTGATGATAATGTGATAATGACAATGAGCACCTTCAACCTTTTTTTCTGCTCTAAAGTGGTTTTGTGTTCTCCACCTCCTCCTCCTTTTCTTCTTTCTGGCATGAGACCGCAAAGACGCAGCCATCAGGTTGTAATACTACTCCTGTGCAAACAGCACATGAAGGAGGTGACCTTAAATTAAAAACAGGAACTGCAACAGTAACAAAACACGAAACCATGACATAATGTAGTGCTGTGGAACGTGTGTAGGCTTCTGTTTAAGTGTTTTGGATCACAAGGCATCAAGAACCAAACGCCCTGTCTGTGCCAAATGCCTGCAGACCGAATACATGTGCAGTTCCACTCCCGAATGTAACAATATGCAGATATGCAGGAGGCCTATTACTGAGACAGAGCACAGAGGGGAAGTAGAAATGCTATAAAAGACTGTGTACTATTGAGTGATGAAAGAAAGGGATGGTGTTTTGAGATGAAGTGTAGAAATGCCATGAGTGAAACCTGAATTCCTTTGAAGGTGTGGGCATTGATCTGCCATCAGCAGGTTTTTAAGCTGCCCGTTCTGAGACTCTTAGTGCTCGCAGTTATGTTGATCTACTTTTCATGGCCTGAGTAAACATCCAGGGGAGTTAGGCTGCTGAGAGGCTTTAATGCTCTTTCAAGAACAAATCTTAATGGTTTGTTTTCCATCCAGAATGCACTTTAAGATCCGACTTTTAACAGACAGCGTCGATTTCCTGTTCTGCAGAAATCAGCGGCAGGTTGCCCACGCCGCCGTGAACATTGTTTGCTGTCCAGATTAATCAGTTCTGATAAGAGGAGGAGACTAAAATGATGTGTGTGTGTGTGTGTGTGTTACGGATTAGGTGGCATACCTTGAAGTTGCCATGGTGACTGGCAGGCAGCAGACACCTGTGAATTAACATTAGCGCTGCAGCACCAGGATCTTAATTAGAGACGCAGGGAAAGAGCAGGATGGCCGCGCGGTTCAGAGCGTTATCCGTGCGCTTTATCAGCACGCTGCTTCCATAAAATCAAAGAGAATTAGCTTTCAAATGAACAGGTGTCAGGCACTGGAAGAGAGGGATGAGTGAGGGCGGATTTTTGCATTTACAAAAAAACTCTGATCAGTTTAAGCATAATCTGGTCCTCGGGATATTTTATGGAGACAGGGAGAGTGAAGAGCTTCTTAACCACATCTGATTTATTCACATTTCTGCTGAAAACAAATGATGCCAATGAAAAGCAGCTTATTAGCTATAGAAACGCCTGGATCAGAACCGGAGTTGTGATTTAAAAATGTAAAAACAGAAACTTGGAACTTTTTTGGCCCATATGTGAAATATGTTTTCACATACTTGTAAAAAATTCTTTTAAGATAGGAAAAGATAAAAAAAAAAAAGATTACATGGCACAGTTTTAAAGACCCGTATGCAGGTCTCTAAATATTTTTAAATTCATATAATAATCTTTGTCTAAGAATATCAGTGATCCTTTCTGAATAAAAACTTGTCTTTCGCCCATAAAGATGACATTTGAAAACCTCCTCTGTACACTAAATGATAGGTTTTGAAATATGATAGAAAACAGATTGAAGCGTTAATGGTAGTCAGCTTTAGAGGGGTAAGTTCAAATTGATATCTTTGAATAGGAAAGCGAGCGCAACAAGTGATGCTGCTGCGTTTGTGTTACTTCTATCATAAACAATATCAATATCATAAACAATTCTGCCACAAAACCGTTACAGGAACTGAGTAAATTGCATTTTTTTCCATGCTGTAACTTTGCACCTTGTGGAAAAAAAACACGCAAGCTTGTCTTGAATGATTTCTTCCACAAAATCTTGCAAAATTGAAAATTTGAAAGTAAAAAAAAAAAACAGGCTGTTTTAAGAGAAACCGCAATCTTTTGTAAAACCAACCAAGTAATTTTATTGCCTAAACCTATATATTTAAATGTACTATAAGAAAATGTCCATTAAGTGTCCAAACATTAGAATTTAGTTTCACACATCACATGTGGGGAAAACTTCTGCGTTTCATCCTTTCATTAACCGCAACTTCATTTTGTGTCCCATCACGTGTCTTCTTACAAGCCAAGCTATGACATCACAACAGTGTTATTGGTCCATAGCAATGGTGGTGCTAAAGGGGTATGAATATAACGATGTAGAGGAAAACCAACATGGGGATATCAGGTGCATCATTTCAGCGCGGTGCTGCAGGATGTAATTTTCTTGTTAAAATAATATTTATCTACTGTGTATATTTCCCCTGAACCTGGTCTCCACTTGTTTTTTGATTATGATAATTCACTTTCAGATGCTTTAATAATGCCTCATTTAATTGACTTGAATCCTGATTAATTTGGCATGTTGTGGGAAAAAAAAGCTAAGACGAAGTTAAAAAGAGGAAGCGATCGATTTCATTCACACTTTTTGCACAGTGGCATTTTGTGAAATTAGTTTGGTCGTTTGTCATTCTCGTTTTCACTTGTGAGTCATGTCACGAATAACTTGTTCATCCATTTACATCACAGTCTCAGCTTCAGAGAAACTCAGAGAAAAAATCATACCATCTCTTGTTTCAGTGTTATTTTTAACTCCATTCAACATAAACGACTCACCTCACCCCTGATCAAATTGTTTTTATTATTGTTAGTATTTTATTGATCTTTGGATTTGCCAGAGCATGGCGTCCTCTGATCCAGTGTTAGTCGCAGGGAGGTGAAGAGGAGCAACAGGTGAGCAGATGTTAGCAGTCAGAGATGTTAAATCTGTGACTGCTCTGCTTTCTCTTAGTGCAGATAAACAGGAAGGCTAAAGGCAGTGCGAATGAAGTGAGCTGCTGGAACAAATAATTGTCTTATACTTTTTCCATTATTGCCTTATTAATTACTTGTGATGCAGGAAATGTCAGATCGGTGCCCCTTGTTCTGCCTGTCACCTCGTTTAATGAGCAAGTAAGGGAGGGTTTTTAAATTGACATGAAAACTCCTGCAGAGAGGGTTTTCATGGAAACTTAGAAGGGTGCTTATTAAGACACTCTGTGTTCCAGACAAAGTAGAAAGCTCTGTTTTACAATCAGGGCGATACACGGGAATGTGTTTGTCTCTAAAATAATTTTCATTAGTGCTTTTTAAAAATATGGGGAGTTTTTAAAAGCTCGAGTGCTTTTCTGGTTTCAGGTTAACAGATTCACACAGCATGAAAGGCTCCTTTACGTGGTTTTTGCACGTCTGCCTGTGCGGCACCTCAATGTTATTGAAGTTAACATGGTACATCAGAAATAATGAAATGGCAGCACTTACTATACAGGCCTCTTGTACTATAATCATTTTTTACTCAGGCAGAGCTATGAATCTCTTTAATTCCTACAAGTGAAATGATGTGCATTTAAAGCGAGCAATCAAAATGCAGAATGTAACCTTTATTAAAGCAGACAAATGAAAACACAGACATCAATTGCAGAGGCTCTTCAGCATCTGACTTGTTTTCACTCCACTGCCAAAGTCACTTGTTATCGACAAGCTGCTTCTGCAAATGCAGGAAGCAGCACTCTCAGCACTACTCGATGCACTGCACATCAGGTTTGCTGTCAGATGCATAGCGTGAGTACAGCCTTGTGTTTGTCTGTTGTACAATATTCAGTCTTTTCCCTTTTCCTATTCCACAGTCTCCTGTCCCGTCTGCATGCATTTCTACAAAGCGTGCCGTTAACTGTTGTTTTATTGTGTTTGCTCGAACTGTTCTGTGTGGTTGGCATGGCAGTGCAGGTTAGTGATGTTATCACAGTACAAATATGGATAGGGACTATAGACACAAGCTGGTGGACAATAGCTGGTCTGTTAAGAGAGCAAAAACAAGAGACACACACCTTTGTGCATTTTGTGGCTTGTGCTGCGCGTACTGGAGAAATTAAATAACAGTGTTTAAAGAGTAGCTGCAGTCATGACTCACACTCAGTTGGTTTTCAAATACATTAAATGCATTAGTTTAGAAGGTAAGTCACAGTGTGTGCTTTTAACCCAAAGTGTTTCTAGTCAAATCTATCGCATTAAGCTCAAAACTAGTAGAAAATCTGCACCTTCAGCTGCACAGGGTACACATAGATACTGTTGCCTCACAGCTAGAGCATCTTGGATTCAGGCAGGGCCTTTCTGTGTGCAGGTTTCTTCCAGGAGATCCATCTTCTCCCGCCATTGGAAAAGCACACGAGCCTCAATGCTACGTTGCTAATAAAGTGTAATGTGATTATAGTAAAGCGTTTCTTTGTAACGTTGTTATACCCAACACTGCATATGAGCATCCAGTTTCCTCAGTTTCTCAGTCAGATTCACCCTTCACTCATGACGCCCGGTTTAAGGCGGTGACAGACAAAAAGCTTCACTCGAGGCTTCAAATGAGGAGTCAAAGGGAAAAAACTAAAGTGGTTTTCATTTTGAGATTTACTGTGAGTGATATCAGCATACTAACTTGTAACTAAAGATAAGTCCAGACGTCATATGAGTGATTACCACAACAGAGACCCTAATGGAGGGAGCAATGCTGAATAGATTCTTTGGAAAATATGAGATACCGCAATCAGCTGCAGACGATACACATGATGTATGGCACATTCATTAAAATGGACACAAACACAGGCTTCTGGCATAGGTGGGTGCTGTGAACACTCAAAGGGACAGAAGTAAAGTATTTATTTAAAATTGTCCCACTCAATATGACACAGAAACAAAGGGTGAACAAACCAGCTGAGACTCATTGTCAACCATTTCCTGGATGTTATGGGTCTCCTCCCTCGTTGCATGTCATCTCTGAGCTGTTATAAGAAGGATGTAGTCATCATCAGCTTAACCACACACCCACTTGTCTGTTGACAGATGGGAGTTCCTTCCAGATTAAATTATCTCCATCAGGAGGACAGGTGCTTCAGTGTAACTCTGACATATTTACCAGTGACAGGGAGCTCGTATTGTTTTTATGAGTGTGTGTGATCTTGCAAAGAAGGGCTTCTTTATGGCTGACTATAACTATCTATCTGTGCCTCCACTCAACAGTAGTTGCTGTGATGTTCTAGTCATGTCACTTCTTAAATTCTGTTCAGCTCACATCCCACAGTGCAGGTTACCCACAAGGCCACATTCCTTAAAGACAGCAGCTTAAGCAAAGTAACAAGAGTATCACTCCTCAGATTTCATCAGTCAACTACGAGCAAAATGATGAAAATCAGAGTCAAATTGTTTTGAAATACTGATTTTTTTTTTGAAGGGTTATCCCTATTTATAACTCTTCTTTTGAAATCTCCTGATCAGTTAATAAACATAAAACATTTACCAATGCTGAAAGTGTAGCTGGGGTTAAAACAAGCATCCCAGAGAGACTGAGGCTTTCTGGAGTAAGTATGGGGATATGAGAGTGCGTTACTCTGTGAAAGATGGTGCCAACTAATAGTTGAACAATTTAGAAATAAATTATTGTAGGATGAGGGTTTAATGTGCAAAGAAATTGCGGGCCGCATCATGCTAGTAGATGCTATCATCAAAAGACTCTACACAAAGGAAAAGGAGGAAAACCAAGACTTAACGTTAAAACTAGGGATGGACTGACTGACTGGCAAAGGACCAGATTTGGACAATTTCCAAAGTGCTTGGGCCAAGCCCTTGACTTGGCTTCATGAGACGGTCTGTTTCATCCATGCGCACACTCGCAGTCAAATGTTAGCATGTTTTTAGTGTGAATGAATATTACTATGACTGAAGGCACAAAGTTCTTCAAGGTAAGCCCGGATAGACCTCCATGAAAACATTTGTCACAACAAACCTTCACCCAGCTGAACATGAGCATTTTTATGAAGCTAACAAAGGCAAAGTGGCTAAAACTTAGAGCCTCGGTATGAGCAAACGATCAAAACAGCAGCATACTCAAAAATAATGTAGCTACCTGATGTTTATTTTTGTCATAAAAATTTATGCTATACCAGTTTATTGAGGTTAAATATGTCATGTAAAGGTGGGTGGGTATAAGGTAATCACTTTCATTTAATTATTTGTTGATAGCAGAGCATTTTATTTTCAGTTGTTTAAATAAGAGAAGGACTTTTAACTCAGTGGAGTTTGGGGGGAAATTGTGAAGTTGAATAATTTCTTTAATTACAAAAATAAAAATTTAGACTTGGAATTGTGAGAAAGCAGTATCGGGATTGTCACAATTACAAAAAACTGGAAATGAATTGGAAAACTGCAGTCAGTGCACTTCTAGTTAAATCCCCACCAAGATTCAAAAACACGGCTTTCTTCTTAAGCTCTTTCAAGATGGATTAATATGAAATGTAAAACTGTCATGGCTCAGTCAAAGTTTTTTTTTTTTAAAGGGTGGGAGAATAATGGACTTCTGGATTTAAAGGCAAAGGGTCCATCCAACTCTTTTGACTTGAACCTGAATGCTGTATTTCTAGATCTTAGCTCACAATTGTTTTAAAATCTTGACTGACAGTCAGAGATGGGCAGTAACACATTACTGTAATCTGATTACTTTTTTCAAGTAATGAGTAAAGGATTACTATTGCAAAAAAAATTATTAGATCACTGTTACTTTCCCATAATATGATGCGTTACTGCGTTTCTAAACTGTGATTTTGTTTGTGAGAGTGTCTCATGACAATGACGAGAGTGCGACATCTGTGGCAGCAACAGACGTGTGTAGGTCAACGATGGATAATATGGAGCACGGGAGAGAGTACGACCATGTAGCATTTAAAGCTTGGAAGTACTGACATTACTTTGAGTTTGATTCTGTAAAAAGTGACAAAAACATTAGCGTCCACTGTACACTGTGTGGGAAAAAAACTTCTCTCTACAGCGAAAACTTTAACTTCGAATCTGAGCAAGCACCAAGCATACTGCCACAGGAATGTGACATTCACAGAGAAACCCCCGGATCCCCCCACTGACATGACCGCTGCAGCACCAGGGAAACCTCCAACTGCTCCACTCCTGCTGAACAGGTGAAAATAGTAGTGCTCTCAGCATTAATGCGTTAATACGGCGTCAACGAGGCTTGACCGCGTTACGGTTAACACGATTAAAAGCACTCTACCCATGCGGAGTGCAGAATGGACAAACTTTGGACAAACTACCAGAAATGCGTTGACCGAGACATTTCAGGGATTTTGAGTCAGTTTGCGCTCTAGATGGGTTAATTGTTAATCGCGCTAGTCGTGATGATGGCGTTAACGTGTTAACGCCGAGTAACCCCTCAGTGGTTTATCCAATTTTGACGCGTCAACGTGTCAAGATTAAATCTAGAAAATAGATTTAAGAGTGACAGGACTTAGTGCTGCTGAATCTTTGCTTTTATTTATTTTTTGCTGTTTTACTTGCATCTATTTGAAAGAGTGAGTGTAAAGACAATAAATTATTTTATTTTATACACTGGAATAGGCCGAAAATAGGTTTAAATGTTAAACAAATTTCAAAGACTGTTGCATATAATTTTTGCTTGATGCAGTGTGCACAAAGTTAAAAGATTAAAACTAGTAAAACAAGTTTTAAAAAGAGACTTTTTCATTTGATTTAATTTTATATGATGGATTATGCAGAAAAACTAGAATTGGTCTGAAAGGTCTATTTATTTATTTATTTACTTTATTACATATTCAGGTTGTGTATCATGTTTTTAAAAAGTAATCAAGTAACTACGTTATAAAGTAAATAATTACTTTGAAAATATGTAATCAGTAAAGTAACAGGATTATTTTCTTGGAAAAGTAATCAGTAATTAGTAACTAATTACTATTTTCAAGTAACTTGACCAACGCTGCTGACAGTGTTAGAAACTTTATCCAGTATTCAGCTAAACCTAATGAAACTGGACCTCTGCATGTTACAGCTGTACCTTAAACAGCGCACCCACACTAATAACACAATAAGCTGTTTTCAGTCTGTATTGCACAGTAAAGCCATCACAGCTTACCTGGAGTGTTATTGTAAGCTCACCTGATTTTTGTCCTAAAGAGAAGCATGAGATTATCTCAGAGATCTGTGACATGCTTTTCTGTCCTTTAGCTGTTCAGTCTCTCTGTCATCTCTTAAAACAACATAGGTGTAATGTCCATGACGTCACTCACAGACTTCCAAAGACACTTTTTTAAGCTCATTGCTCCTTTCAAGTTGCACAATGGGTTCCTGTCAAGAGGATGAAAGAAAAAAAAAATCCCTCCTCCATATTCATCGTGGTTTCAGCCAGTAGGAGTCAATTATGATCACTGCTGTGTGGGTGTTCCTGAAGTGTACATGTCATGGTAACTTCACAAGAAGCAGAGGAAGCTTAGTTTTTTCTTTAATACAGCGCAGCTTGAGCCTGTTCCAGCGTCTAATAATCAGTAGGTGAACAGAGAGTAAGATGGACTGCTCCGTATTGATCCTTCCTAAGTGTTACATAACAGAGGACGTCAAACCTCGTTGTCTGTTTCATGTATATTTTCAGTTCATTTCAGAGAGAAATAAAAAATCTGGCTCCATAAAATGTAGCTTCTGACCTCGTGCTCTGTTACAGTGTGCGTGTGTGACAATTACATGTGAGAATTGGGTTAACTGCTTGCATTAGTTTCTATTCATACATGAAAGTTAAAATCAAGTTTTTTGTTATCAGCAAAGCTGTCTGCACAGCAACAGCAACAGCGAGGCTCTTATCGTTATGAAAACATAAATTTGATAAATATTTAAATATAAACGCATCCCATACAGCTATGTATGGCATAGATATGTAGATATCCAATTAAATTATCACTTTGAACACAAGCAGGGAAAAGACTGATAGGCACTAATTGTTTAATGGAAAAAGGGCAAATACGAAGATTAAAAGGAAAATCTATTAATGGGAAATTCTGGGCTAACTTTCAATCTTTTACCATTTACATTACATTACATTTCGACTGACAGGAGCAGATCTTTTGTTTTGTTTACTTTCTTTATAATTGTTCCCTCTTTTGTGGCGTAATATGTAAATTTATTTAAATTAGTAAAATTTTACTCATACAAAATCTTTTGTAGAACCTTTTTCCTGTTCAGATTCAACAAACTTCTATTTTAGCCTGCTAATAAAATAACTACTCATTATAATCAAGGTATGCAGAAGAGCATACCTTGAACGTCTAAACATGTTGAATGTTTGTGAAGGTTCTCAGTCATCCAGGTCGTCGTAGTCTAAGGAGCTTGGAAAGAAAAACTCTTCTAGCTATTTGGTCTCTCCAATGTAGAGATCTGAGCATTCCTCGCTGCAATCAGACCTCTACATTGGAGAGACCAAACAACCACTTCATAAACACATGGCACATAGAAGAGCCACCTCAACGGGACAAGACTCTGCATCTAAAGGACAAAGGCCACTCTTTCGGGGATGCCAGTGTTCATATTTTGGACAGAGGAGACAGAAAGAAGCCATCTATAAGCCATGCATGTGTAGCCCAGTAGCAAACAGGTTGAACTAGAGACTGTTTATTGTAAGTATTATTAAAGGGGTTTTATTCTGTTTCATTTAAAAACACTCAAAATTGGAGAGAGACTCTGAAGAAAAACCCTAATTATTTTGTATGGAATTGTGTTATTTTTGTTATTTATTCATTTTTGTTTAAAAAAGGTTATTTTCTGACCTGGACGCAAATGTCAGTTCAACCAATGGGACTGTTTGTCCCGCCTTGTATGTTCACGTTTGGTTGCGCTGGTAAAGCTGCTTAGCACACACCCGCCATAGCTGTACCTGTAAGAGGAACGTGGTTGCTGTTGAAACAGCGAAGCGCATGCAGCGTGGTGTCTGCTCGATTAGCCGCCAGATTTGGATACCCGAAGCTATTTTTATGAATACACAGTGTTTTGCACTAGTGAGTAACCGAACTGTTATAGCCACTGATCGGGATGATGAAATGCTAATGTAGTTTGCTTGGGAAAACAAATGCTAATGGTGACGGTACGGTGTGAGTAGCTAGCGGGTGCTAGCTAAATGCACAACCCTGTTTATTAAGTGTTAGCTGTTGTTATTAGCTGTTGTTAAGTTAAGGAAAAACAGCATGTATACCTGTTGTATTGAAATGTTTTCTTGTGTTATTTTTATTCACCGCGGCAGTCAATTGACCGTGAGCAGAGTATATTGGCTGCTTTAACCTGTGACATAACATTCTAATGTCTCCATGGTTACCCTGTAATGTGCCATTCTACTGTCCCCATGGTTACCCTGTAACGTAACATTCTAATTTCTCCATAAT
>VOQK01027386.1:0-19604 GCA_015052645.1 Benitochromis conjunctus
TATGCATATTCTTGTTCCTCTGCCTAGGTTTAGATAAGAAAATGTGTTAATTAACTGTCACACAACAGTTTCCTTTTGTATCTTGGCTTTAACCTGGTTCACAAACAGAGAAACACCTCAAACTTTTCATTCTTTTCCATGTCCAGCAAGAGGCTTTTCAATATGCCAGGATGAGCAGAAACAAAAAGCTTCACAATGAAACGTCACCAACCAATAGTGGATGTTATGTTAGCTACATACATTTTTAAATATAGAGTCTGTGCGGGAAACACTCAATCATCGCAATATAACACAAAGTTGGTGAAAATCAAAGGAAGATGATCTCTTATGAAGCATAAACCATTGTGAATTCATTTATCCTGCAACTCCCCCAATCGTAGGTAGTCACGTGCTGATTTTGATTTCACATCATACGGCATGCCCACAATGCCTGTGGCACTTCTGCCAAACATGCGTCTTGATTTTGTAACCTGGCATATTGCGCCACAGCAGCAGGATTTAGACAACAGGTCTACCATTGTGTTGATTTCCACTGCTATTTTATTGATATTCCACTACAGAATCTCACAGATGCACGGATATACAGAGGGAGACGTTGATTTTGTTGATAAAACGCGTTTGTTGATAAAATGCGTTTCCTTCCAGTTTTGACTTCCTCTTTTCCTATATCAGCGCTTATATGGCGCTATGTCTGAGTGGCAACACCTATCACTCAGGGAAATACTGCAGCAGCTTCCTGCGCCTTAATGGCAGGCATAAATTAAAGCGACTGTTTGACAATATCGCAGCGGCAAGCAAAGCAACCACTGCGAAGGGTATACTGACACCTTATCCATCCCGACTGATTTCTTTCTAGTTCTGACTTTTTGCTCGTGTCCTTGTCACTACATGTAGCAGGAGATGGTACATGCAGCCCCTTCAGGTTGCACAGGTAAACCATCTCACATCCACATACATATCATGCAGGAGCAAGCCTTACAAGAAGGTTTACTGTGTCTACAATTGCAAGCATTGAATGAGATTCTCTAAGAATATGGCTTCCCAGGCTATCACTGAGCCTCTGGTCATGCTGGATGATGTTGCAGAGAGTATAACAATCACAACAACATCTCCAGACTCTTTCACATCTACACATGTTTATTCTGAACCTGCTCTCACCTGTGACAAGACCGGAGTATCAGTCGAGCTGAGTCGAGCTTTAACTGGCATCTTTAAATTTAACTATAGTGATCAAGTGTTCCCCTTAATTTTGTTGAGCACTGTATAAAAAAATTACAGACAACTATAAACGAACACTAAACCTCAAATCTTAACAGCAAAGAGGAGAATATGCCGCTTTCTCCAAATGAGCCTGACAGTCTCAAAGACAAACTGTCGGGGTCATCTGTTGTCAAGTAAAGTTGTTACTCGTGTTCTTTTGTGTCCAACATCATGACAAATTGTTCATAGATTGCTTTTAAGACGACAACAGAGACACTTTTAAATTTTAAACAGAGTTAAATTTGGAAATACATTTTATTGGACGTCTTGATGCATACTCAATCATCCAGGTAAGTAAATCCCAAAAGTTTGATTCTGATAATCTGAACGTAGCGTTTTTTCAGTGGGAGGAACGTGAAATGAAAAGTCATTGTGTACTGTTTATAAGGTTGGGGAAACCTGCAGTCAGCTGAGACTGAAGAAGTCACTTGGATGAGTGACGAAACGTTTCTCCCACTGAAAACGTTACATCCAGATAAACCGGATCAAACTTTTGGGATACATTTTATTGAAGTTATCTGTTCAAATGGTTTAGGACATCTGTCCTCCTATGCATTTTTTCCCAACCAAAATACTTACCCCCTAGCTCGTCCCACCACATCTTTTTTCTCCAGCCAGTGTTGACCCTGCTTGTACAGCCCTCTGTCATCGACTGCATTGTTGTCCCCTTTGGTCAAGAACTTAATGTCTCCATTTTCCCTGTGAACAAAGTATCAGCATGATTTTGAGACCGCAGTGTCACTAAATACCCTTTTCAACACTGTGTAAGGATGAGGATTCATGTGCGTAATATAACAGAGGCTTCCTAGAACATTAAATACAAAACTGGTGACAAATCAAAGGAAATCCAACAAAGTGCAGCAAGGTGTTAGATCACCACATGCTACATTAATAGCTTTAACTTTCTGCTGCTCTTGAGTGCCCCGTCCTTTTCAGCATATCAGTCAAAATATAATAAAATTCAGGTTTAACAGATGGGAATGGGAATGAAAAATGCAACCTAATAAAACAACACTCATAAAAAAACACATTCATACTTTTCATGAATCTTTAGTACTCTGTGTACTATTGGGATCTCTCTGCCTTCTATCCTGAAGACAACAATCTCTCCAACTCTGATTGGATCCTCTACCCGGTTGGTCAGAAACAAGAGGTCTCCTCTGTGGAAAGCTGGCTCCATACTTCCACTGAAATACAACAGACGCACATATTAGTAAAGGTTAGCTGGCAAGATTTAGATCATTTAAACAGGATGTTTCCAGTGCATTTTTTAAAAACGTTTGGAATAAGCATTAATGCCCACTTTAAAAATGACAGTTTTATGCTGCATAGCTTATATAAAGGTTAAAAAATAAATCAAGACACTAGCTAAGACAGTTTTAATTGGGTAATAAAACAAGTTTACCCATGTCAACATGAATCTTACTTACATAGGGTCATAAAGCAATCTCATCACATTACCACCTTTGACAAATAATGATGTACATAAAATGATAAACATGCCCCTCGCTCAATCTTTTGAAACCTGTTGCTGCTATCAGATTTAAGTAAACAGTTAACATTTTAACTTTCAGCATCTTGATTTTCACTTAAATATAGGCTTTACATGATTTGCAAATCATCACGTTTCTGTTTGGAGTTAACATTTTACACAGCTTCACAACGCTGAAACAGCTCATTTAATTCAGAAAGAATATGAAGTTAACCCCAAAGACTATACAAAACTTCATATTAGAAAGAGCAAATAAAAGTATAGAGGAAAACTGTGAGCTTTGCATCCTAATAGGATAAGAAAGTGTTGAGTGTACAGTAAAGCATGGAGTGAGAGGGGGGATGACACATGCAAAATGACACAAGTTGCATCTGAACTCAGTCTGCTGCACATACTTTGGTAAATTGGACAACGATGCGAGCTCAAACGCATTAAAATGTAAAGAGGAAATGCGCCTTCTGAAGGATGTGTGCAACTTGGTGTCCTACTATGTACTCCAAAAATCATAACGTATCCACTTCTAAGGTATAAAGCTTTAATATCCTTGGAGTATATAGTTGTTTATTATCTGCAAAAAAGTCCAATCATCACCATATGGAACATGGTTCTTTACTACACAGAGGAATTTACTCCAGTTTTCACAAACATAAATTATCAGCAGATATTAAAACAGCACAAGATTTAAAGTAACAACAAAAATCCCGAACTCACCTGAGAACAACAACAATAGGACTCTCACTGCCAGTGACAACCATGAGTCCCTTCCAGATCATCAGCGCAGAGGAAACAATCATACCAAAGTTCAGCACCTGATAGTAGAGCTGCAAACAAAATTAGAAAAAAAGGAGTAATTTCAAAATACAGGTCTGCGTGCTTAACAAGTATAAACTAGCCCAACTTACTGAACACGGCAACATTACCGTGTGTTTGTGAATTCAGTGGTGATTCATTTTTAGCACATTCGGCGTTTGACTTTTGCTAGCGGTGCTATGACAGTAATGTTAAACCAGGAAACCAGCTAGCTACACTAAAGTCATCTATTTATTATTTTTTGCACGTGATTACAATAAGCCCTTCGCAATGCATTAAAGAGGACGAGTTTAAAATACAAATGCGCATGAAACGAAACACTTTTGATGGCGCAGAGAGGTTGCAGCGGTAAAAACGGGATCGACTGCTAGTCATCATTAGCTATGAGCTCAATTGTCATACAAAGAGGTGGCCGTGAACTAACGGTCTGGTACCTACCTGCCGCTTATTCATGCGACGAACATCGTCGAGAAAGTCTATCGATAACATGTTTGCAAAACTAGGGTGTAGAAAAAGTCCTAAATCACATTAAAACGTTTACAATGACGACCATATGGATGCACGGTCGGGCAGTAAAACTTGCATCCGAATCTTCCGGGTGCGCTCCACCGGAAGTCCCGCCCGCGCAACAGTGCTGTGTTGAGGTGTCAGTTCAGGATACGAGACGCGAGCAGAGGGGGTTTCCAAAAAATGACTCCATACTGTGTGCAAGTGTGCAGCTGGCTGCTGTGTTTTCTATTTGAGTTTACAGTAGAATTTAAGATATGTCGTTGTTGAAAACAACAAACATGGACACTATATTGAAAAACGGACGAAGAATAACACATTTTTTATTCTCTTTTTAAATTCAGAGTTAAATATATACATAACAGGTTGATAGATATTAATTTTAATTAGTTAAAAAACAAGAAATATATAAATATATTTGCACACTTTGTCCAAATAGCAAATTCCAAAGTATGTCCCACTTTTTTTTTTTGAATGGATGTTGGTTAACTATGTGGCATAGCTTTGGTGCCTTGGTGCTTTGGTGGATTTTAAGCCTACATTTTGACAGATTTCAACAGGACATTGCCTTGCATTAAGCAAAGACAGTTTAAACAACTTCTGTGGGAGAAACAAACAATAATCAGAACACATCACATTTTATCAACCAGTTTCTTCTGTTGCATACCCGTCGGGGTCATTTGTTGGCACTGGTAGCAATCTTTTTATTTTAAAATTAGTTGAATCAAAATCTGGAAACTGCAGACAAGGTGTGAGATGTAATAAATCGTGCAAAGGTATTGGGCCACGTTTCTTAATTTTTAATTCAATATTGCTATGGGGTTGTATTTCTGGTCTTTGGCATGGGCCACTTAGGTGCATTGAGTTGGATGAGTTTGGTGTGGGAGAACTTGACTGGCCCGCTCAGTGCCCCGACCTCAAACCCTGAACACTTTTGTGATGAACTAGAAGGGAAATTGCAAGTCAGGTATTCTTGTCCAACATCAGTGTGTGACCTCACAAAAGCTCTTCTTAGATAGGAAGACATTCCCACAAACATGCTTCAAAATGCTAAGAAACATTTTCAGTGGCCTGCCTTAGAAGATTTGTACAGGTTCATTGTTTCCTCTTTTACCAACTCCCGGCTTATTTCTAGACCCTAATTGCTCTGCTTACATTATCAGTTATATACTAACTTTGGCTGATATTTGGTTTGTGGACAGGTAGTCCTCACTGAGTTCATCAGATCTTTTTTAGTAGCAATTTCCTGTTACTCATTTAAATTATGTTATACCAGTGAGAATTGTGTTGATTTGAAAACCAGCACAATGGGCTCATCTGTGCAAAATCACTACAGGGTAGTGATGTCTTGACCTTCCAGATTGCATCACAGTCCCTGAGTCATTACTTTGACATTACTGAGTGCAGCTTTAATAAATGTTCACAGTGCAAACAGCAGCCATCCTGTTTCCACTTGTGATCCAGATGAAGTAAAGCTTATAAACTGTGATGTACTTATTGTGACTGGGATAGTGTCATTATCTAAACAGCCGACCATAAAATAATCACTTAAACTAATAATTTATGACATTAATTGCTGCCTTAAAGGTGGCTAAAGTTTATTCTGCAAATTAAACAGTAAATGTAATTGCATTGACTTTCCACTGCGACTTTAAATAATGTGTCCCCTAATTAAAAGTGCAATAATGTAACAAAAATCACCAGTAATTATTAACCATTTTCTCCTATCATAGACTACATCTAATTTCCTAGAGGAAGTGCATTTGACCGAGCAAGTGATAACATAATTAGTGGACACACATGTGAAACCCACAAACCTTGCTTGGTTGTTGACTTAGTCTGTGGACACGATCAGTAGCATATATGTCACGTGTGTTTGAGCCACAATTAAAAAGCCATTTAATTGTGTTTTTGGTTCCCAATTTGTTCCAAAGTCTATTTTAAATTCTGCCCTTTTTTTT
This sequence comes from Benitochromis conjunctus, assembly GCA_015052645.1. Taxonomy (NCBI): domain Eukaryota; kingdom Metazoa; phylum Chordata; class Actinopteri; order Cichliformes; family Cichlidae; genus Benitochromis; species Benitochromis conjunctus. The sequence continues at coordinate 6,031 of VOQK01027386.1, forward strand.
TCCAAATAACGCTATGTATATTTGGATATGTGTTTGAGTAACACTATTGGATTTATGTAACACATTGTCATCTGGTATATATGCACATGACAAGGGCTGATGTCATGCAAATATGGGGCCTAAATCTACAATAAAATGTAAACTTTAAAAAAAGAGGAAAAAAGCAAATATAATATGGTTAGCGCCTATAATGCACAACCTCCAAATGCAGGAAATGCAGCTGTCCAGTTCACACACACCACAGAATTTAGTTAGTTTAGTTAGTTTGGTTTCACCATTGATAACATCTACAGTAGCTGCTTTTGTTTATCCCTTAAATACCAATGCTACTTATATTCTGTTTGAATTTATATTTTCATACAAGTTACCAAAACAGACTATAGTAAATGTCTGAATTTGTTTGTCATGTCTTTACACTCTGTTAGAATATTTAAATTTGAGTCTTATAACAATTAAAGGTTGAAATTATGATGCAGACGATGCTGTTGTTCCTGTGTGTTGGTTGTTTGTGTTAAAGCAGTCTTCCCTCCTTTGAATAAATGACAGCTTTAATAAGGTGATGTATGATTCTCTCCAAGTCATACTAAAGATAGCAGTGGTGCTGAGTGGTATTGTGAAAAGCACAATTAGCTGATTCAGTGAAGCATTCCACGATGAGAACGAATATCCTTACAAAACTTCGATTTTACATGATATCCCAGGGATGTTGTAGACATACCCTTCTTTGACTCCCTGTTGTCAAAACAGGTTGCTGTCTGCTTTATGTATCATCACTGCTTTCTTGTCTCCAACATACAGTATGTAGACAACATTGATTTTATTCAGATTTAGCCTTTAAGCTCTCCTGTGAGGAGAAAATAACCCGAGATATGCATCGGAAATGTTTTGTTTCATAGTCAGAAAAAGCTGCCTGTGATATGGTAGAATAACTCAGCACTGGCAGTCAACTTAGCGATGCCACTGAGACCACTGGCAGCCTGCGACTTTTGGAGGACTGGAGATAAAACTTTTTTCAAATGCCAGCTAGTCTGTGGCATTTAGGAATGTGTGATCCTTTTCATATAATCTACCTAAATGGTCACGCCCATGATGAACCAGCAGTGGTAATTGAGGTCAGTCAGCCACAACAATGTGAGGTCAGAGTCAAATAGTCAGCTTTGTAAGAGAGAGCGCTCTCTCTGTTTCTGCTTATATCCTGTTTTTCTATTTTAAACCTGTTTTGAACCTTGCACAGCCTGTAGGGAGCAATTTTTCTTCTTTCACATGTTGCTGCCAGTATTCTCTGCTGAAAGTAAAAAATGCAAATAAGCTCTTTTGCGATCATGATATTTTATATATTGCCACATAATAAGCCAGAGTGTGAAAATCAATGCTGAAAATGTGTTTAATGTGCTAAGGATCTGGGTGCTGAGTGTGAGATCTTGACATTAACTCAACATTACGTCCTATTAAGTGAAATGGAACTTCCTTTGGCTTAAATGTGCCAGTAAAATTTCTACAGTTTGTGACTAATAATTCTCTCATTTACCGTGTCATGTCATGAGTATTAATGCTTAGTTCACGTCTAGTGATCCAGCTCTTTATTGTATTTTATCAGAGCTACTCATTGGACCATGAAGAGCAGTGTCAGCGCATCTTTTCGCTGTAATTTTCTCACCTCACTCATACTTTTTTATTAATGTCTTGTAAGAAACACTTGGATTGTATCATTTGTGCACATTATTTTCTGACACTGAACAAAGGCACTCATAGTGATCTTACAAATACAACATTGTCAGAATGAAGATGATGTTAATTAAATTCTTAAGCAACATTAAATTAAATATGATTTTTTTCATTCGGTGTCAGTTTTGTGGTAGAAATATGATTATTTAAAATATTTAAAAAATGCTAACTTTCTCAAGTCGCATAAAAATATACTCAGTAGTATTTAGCCCAAACCAATGTGACACTAACACCCAGAAACACTTCTCATTTTGGCCCATTTAGCCACATATTAACCTAAAAATTAGTCAAGTTTAAAAGAGACATAATTTAGATGTCCAGTTAAAACAGACAGAGTTTAATGTCAGTGTGAAAGTGTTTTTTTCTCTCTCTCAGTTTTTGTCAAAGAGCACAGTGATTGAACTAACAGTAGGTGGCAGGAGTGTTGTGTCTTCCTCGTCTTGTTACCACGCCTCAGTCACACTTCATTCATGGTAAATTAATAAAGCAATGAATGAAGCAGACCGTCTTCAGTGTCATGTGGACACATGCTAGCCATTTGTTATTCTGTACAGCTCATGGGCCAGTCGGTTAGTTTTTTTCTATTTGACATTAAATAAAGGTTTGCTCTCATTGTTAAGATTGTTTGCTTTTCCCAAGCTTGCTGGAAAATCACTTATTGCCATTATCTATGCTTATGTATAGTTACCTGTTTTTTATGAGGCTATCAAAGACCTTTTTGTTAATTTACATGGTATAAAGATATTACAACTAGCCACCTGTAAATTACCTATGAATAAGTTACATGCTGCAGTTGAATAAGCTTTAAGGAAATATATTTTACTTGTGTCAAGTGAAAATATATTTCAAAGCTGCACTTTAATTGTAAGCTATTAAACCAAAATTGTAATGAAAAGGTTTCTTTTACAGGCAAATTTGTAACGCAGTACATTCGTGGTAGCGTGTAGGAAGTATGAAATGTATAACAAAAAGCATCAGCTAGTTCACACCAATGTCTGTCATCTCTCCCCTCTGGTGACAACTTCTAACCCTCTTGTGCTACTAGACAACATCAGAGGTGACACTAAGTGACACTTTTTTGCATAAATTTAGCTTTCCAGCACTGTTCACACTTATGAGCGAGGCCACCACTTACATCAGCAATGACTCACAAAATCAAATATGATTAGTGTGATGAAGATAGCCTTTCACGTAGTAAACACACACACTGTTTGTGTGATCCTATCAAAGATATTACAGAACGTAATTGCATTTGCCCCTCGGTGGTAATGTTATCAAACATGCAATGGCCAAATTTGAACACTATCCTGTTTCACAGGAGCCACAGCATTGGATTATAACACAGAAAAAGCATAGACATTACAACACATTTAATCTCAGCACGCACTTTTTTCACATTTGTGCACATTTTTGCCACCAAACACCATCGGTTCTTTAGATGATTTACTCATTCCAAGATGTGCTGTACACGTATGCTCCACCTTTGTGACTTGAAAGACAAGACAAATACATTATTTTATACATTTTCTGCTGTAGGTAGGAAAAATAAAGCTATAGTGTTTTGAACATTTAAAATGGTCTTAAACTGTTCTCATGCTGTAATTAGAAACTGCATGTTATGATGAGATTTCATAGTGTCTGCATTAATAACAAGTCACTGAGATAACTTCTTACTAATCTTTCTAGATAAAATACATATATGACAATGAGTGAAAGCTGATGTCTGAGACAGAGGGGGGATGGTTTTTATTACCCAGCCCACTCCATAATAGGCAAATTTGTAAGAGAGACACTCCAAATTTAAAAGGTACATTTTGGACTAAGACAGAGTCTCAGAACATACAAGATCATATCTTTTATTGTACAGCCAGTTGCATTCAAATGTGCAATTTCTAAAAATGCAGTGCAAATTACAGTAGCAAGTAAACATGTCAGGCTATAATATAAAAGCACAGCACCGTTAGCCACTGTACAACAGTGTCACGTGAACAGCTACATTTGGCTTGATACGTTCCTGAAAGACAAAAATGGCTGATAACTCTCAGCCTTTAAAACCTGCTTCGTGTGATTGGCTTGATGCATGTCCTGCTTCCATTTTCTAGTTGACCACAAAAGAATAAAGTTGAGAATTACACATAGACAACATATAACACAATTCCACTTCAGTCCAAAGTGTCTGACATTCATATAGCATGAATGCAATAACCTGTGAGAGGCATCCACAATCAGTAACCTATGGTAATTGATGAATAGAACAAAACTCAGAACACAATGTATCTCTTTACACAACAGCTTTAGCCCTAGGATTCACTACGATAGATGAATGCATCAGTCCACATTAAATAGCAAGGAATGATAGCTGTTAAACGTAAAAGGTTATATCATTAATAAACACATTTTCCTGTCTCTGTAAGATTTATACTTTCTAATAAGGTACCAACAGGCTTCTATCATTTCACAAGCTCCTCCTGGGCTTGCTGTGAATATACGTGACATCTCAAGTCTCATTAAGAGATATTTATTCTATGCCATTTTGATTGTTTTGGGAGCATCAGCAGCTTCAGCTTTCTGTTTTGTGGGCATCTTGCTTCCTTCTTGCTCAGTCTTCCTGGACAGTCTAGGGCTACCAGCAGCTTTCCTCCCAGTCTGTGGGCTGGAGGAGCCTGCAGCCATCTTGCGCTGAAGTAAGGGACTCTTGGAGCCCTTCGGCTTTGCTGGTGTCAGCAAAGAGTCCATAGCTTTCAGTGACCGCAGGCCAAGCAGACCACAAAAGTAGTTACACTTGTGCTGAGAGACAAACTGTTCAAAAACTTTGGGATTTGCTTCGATAGATAAACCGTGATGCCTGTAGCAACGCAAAACAGAGAGCAAAACTAAATGTAACAGACATGATTCCTATAAATGTAAATTACCTGTAAAATGAGGTGTTCGCAGTATAATTTGCTGAAATGACGCAATTCAAATAACACTGACCCTGTTGATTTGACTGAAATTCCAACACCGGTGATCTTCGTGTAAACACCTGCAAAATGACAACCCAGAATTACTTGTTCATGTAATATAGTCATATTGAAAGATATACAATTTGAACAGCCTCTGCAGTTTTAGAAATGTGAAAGAAAAGCACGCGCATTTTCCAAACGTCACAACCTAAAATATATCAAAATAAAAATAATGTCCATATTGGTTTTGAAAGTATCTGGAATACTATTGCTACTCTTTCAATTTAAATGTTAAAACTTAAATATGCTTTCATTATTGCAAGCACAAGTTTAGCATATGAGGTCATGTATGCAAGCAATATTTTCTTCAACCAGTTTGAGCTTTATTTGGTCGCTGGATCTTTATTATACTGCTGAATTTAACACAGACTTGTTAAATGTGACTCTTGTGATGTGGGGTAAACTAGGACATAAGTAATCTGGTAATTTTCTGTGCCAAACCACAGACATATTCCTAATTATAGCAACAAGTACAGGGGAAAACATAAAATTATTACTTATTACTCTGGCTTCATGTGTGACCATACCTTCAAGTCGAGTGAATAGCAGATTTCCATTGGTCCACTGAAAGATCCAGTGCTGCAGGGTACAGCACTTCTGCTCCACCTCAGAGCCAGTCCTCATGTCTAATCTGCCAGTGTAGTCCAGGTCGGAGAACTTCTGATACACTCCTGTGAGATCTGTCTCCACTGTGGCGTACGGGACAGCGTTTGCTGGTCGGTACATCAAATAGACTGGAATCACCCTGTTCAACAAAGATTGTCAGGGTGTAGGAGATGCTTAATGGTTCCTGTTGCATAGATAGGTATACAAAAGTATTATAACTTTTTCAAGAATAAACAGAGTGTACTCACTCAAAAGAGGAACCAAAGTTTTCTATAACTCTTGTCTCTGCAGCAAAGATTTTACAGTATTCCCGAGCCAAGTTCTGAATTTTACATTCCTGTATGTAGAACATTGGAGAATAGCCAATAAACATCAGCTCCGCCTACACCATTTATTCAGTCTTAACTGGATTAGTGCCATAGTAATCATATTAAGAGGGCAGAAATGACACCTGATTCTCTTTAATATGGAAATTGCTGTTTATTGAATGACATATTTACGAAGGCATAAATAAATTATGACATTAGCCCGGTCTTATATACCTGCTTCAAGATGTCCAGGTTTGTATCTATAAGACAGCTTTCCTCTTTCCCTCCATAAGCGATGGGGTTACATACTTTAATGACACATGTGTTACCAGACTCAAACACAGGCTCCAGACCGTAGATGACTTTTGCCCTCCAGACTTTATGAGAACAGCCATCTCCAATATGAGATTCCTTCATCACAATGCGACCAAAGAATTTGTTGCCCCAGACACCAGAATCAGCCACTCCCTTGTTGAATATTAGGGGTGTCATTTCGATTTCCTCCCCAACTGCATTCACAAGGTTTTAACGGTGATGGTCAGAAAAGAAAAGCACAGGGAAAAAAACTGTAATCTTAAGATTTGAAGCTTCATCTTACCCCCAAGGTCCTCACGTATGGACAGTCCAGTCAAGACTGCAAAATAATGCAGAAAAGTAATTATGTTGCAGTCAAGTAATGAAAGGAAAAATTAAGTATCTACTATTCCAAAGTTATTTTAAAACAGTACATACTATCTGCACTAAGCAGAATGTCTGTGGAGTCTGTCCCGTAGTCATTTGTGATTGAGCATCCGTAAACACCAGCATCTTTGGATGACGCCTGAACAATGGCAAGATTGACCTGGGCTTCATCCCCTGCTCTTGAAGACATAAAATTAAGAAATAATATAAAAATGTTTAAGAAGACCTAAACTTACTGTACATATTGAAAGAATGTAACATATTTCCAAAAAAATCACTCTGAGAACTTACTTTCTTTTAACCCGAGTAATCTCCACCTCATTTTTGTACCATTTAATAGTCGAGTCACTGAGAACGTTGAAAAACTGGCACCACAGTTTCAAGTGTCCTGAGGCATCTGCAAAAGTTTCAGCCCTAATCTTACGGATAACTTGAGGAGCTGGAGAGAAATAAAATTAAACAAACAGACACATTTTTCCGTTTACTAGATAGGTGCCCAGTTTTATAAGTTTTCCTATATAAATGAAATATCAAAGGTCTGTTATAGGTTCGATAAGAACCAGCCTGTATACAGAAAATGAGTTTGGAAACTCTGTTTTTGTTAGACTCCAATGAGGAGGTTGTGAATCACATCTCTCTGATGACCAGGATTGTTGCCTTCCATGGTGTCTTGTCTGATATTCCCAGAAAAGATGCAATAGTGGCTTTTCAAAAGTACTAAAATACAAAAGTACTAAAACATTTCTTTTGTCTCACATGAGTGAATTCTGATAAAGCATGAGGCTTTCAAGCAACATTTAGACACTATTTTTTTCTCTACCTTTGAATGGGTTGCGCTTGTCCTTCTCTTCAGGTTTGCTCTCAGTTTGAATCTCCTCAGCAGGCAGCTGGCTGGGTGTCTCTGATGCCATCTTCTTTCTGCTCAAGATGGGTGAACGCCTTTCTAGTAGAGAGGTTTGTTCACCTGTGGGCTGAAGTAGAGATTGTTTCAACAGGCTTGGAGATACGGAGAGGGCCACAGCAGTTGTGGAAAGCTTGCTGCTCTGCGTAGATGCTTCCCTTTTCAGAGTCTGGTTATCAGTTGGTGATGTGACCTCTGCTGTCTCTTCAGGTTTGGCCTTGGCTGTTATGATTTTGCGGCGAGCCCCGGAGGCCAGCTCTTGTGGAGTAGCAGAAGGGATGGGAGACACACAATTTCTTTTCTTTAGTGATGGGCTAGGTTCTGCAGTTTGATTGGCTGTGGCGTCTGACGTTAAACCTTCCTTAACCTCCTTGAGAATAAGTGGAAGATTATTCCCTTGAGTGTTAGACCCAGTTTCAGGGGGAAACCTTTCTGTACTTTGCAAAGCACTTGTATTTGTGTAGTGTTCTTCTGTTTTGCACTGATCAGAAACTGTGGTCAAATTCCTTTCATTTGTGCTGCTGAGCTTAACTTCTAGAGTTAACTTTTGTGTGAATTGCACATCTTTGCCTTGAACAAGTTCATCTGTGGTACGCTCTGAATTTGTTATATTTGCTTCTTGAATACTGTGCTTCTTATTTGTCACTGTAAGTGGAGACTCGGGTTCCTGACTGGCAGTTCCAGATAGATTTGAAAGTGTATTGATCAGTTTGACTTCAGAAGTTAAAGAGGGAAAATTTAGCTTTGGTGTTGTTTGTTGGGAAACAACAACAGAAGAATTTTCTGTCTGAACCAGAGTTGATGGTTGGGTTTCGTTGGCAATGTCCATGGCACCTTCATTATATTTTTCAACACTTCCGTGAAGTCCTGCTGTGACTTTATTTGTTCCACTGTCTATGACAGAGATGGGTGGTATCGAATGAGCCTGAACAGGCTGTGATGTTGCACTTTGAGTCGTAGATTGCTCGTGGTCCGTTTTAAGAAGTTGATGATAAACCTCCATAAGTGTTGCCTTTATAGTTGTGGGGGGTGTTTCGTCAATGCCTTTCTTATTTTCTCTTTCAGGCATTAACTTTTTCACCTCCAGTTTTCTGTCATCTTGTACTAATTCCTGGCGTGCCCTTGCTGTTTTACTCTGATTGTGTAGTAAGTTCGAATGGGATGGTATGTCAGATACCGGATTAACCAATGTTGAGTCAAGGGCTTTTATTTGTGATCTTAAAAGTTCAGCAATAGAGATGATTTTTGTTTCAGGTTTTGAAATTTCTTGAAAACCTTTGATGTGTTCCATTGAGGTTTTGTTCTCTGCAATTTTTGTTAAGCACGAGGGAGAGGTGTCATTTATATCTGCCTTCAATTTTTTAAAGTCTAAATTAGATTTCTTCACCACTTTTGATATGTGCTCTTTCTGCCCAGTTTGTTTGCAAGGTGCATCCACAATGATTCCTCCATTGTCTTTGTTCCTTCCATCTTTGCTCTTTTCTGTTTTAGTTTGTTCGGTCACATTTACAGCAGCAGTTTCCGTTTCCATCTCAACTCTCTTCCCATTTGGAGTGTCACTCTCAACCAACAACTCAGTGAGCTCTGCCTTCTCATCATGTTGTATTTCTGTCCCTTCAACAGCTTTTATAGTTGTATTAACTGGACTCTCCAGGATATGGAGTGAAATATTACACCTTAAGGCGTTCTCACCACTGACAGGGCTTTTGAGGGGTGAATTCTGTACATTTGTGGAAAGGACTTCATTTGATGCCTTGGAATGATCCCATGCGTCCTGTGTCATTGTGTCAATGTCTGTTTTAAAACCACTATGCAAAAGCGGGGTCTGGATGTCATCTGCCACGGTCGGCCTTTCTATTGGAGTCTGTTGTTGTCGCGAGCTGACCATACACCGGTCTGGTGGTAGCTCAAGGCTGACAGGTGCATCATTCCTGTTCATCTTTGTGGGATCTTGTGTAACCTTGGGACATAATACAAGCACAGATTTTCCAAGCTGTAAATACATATTCCCTTATCCCTGGCTATGCTGGTCATGGATAAACACATGCAATTTTTAACAACAGCAACAGTGTAACCAGCAACAAACAGGGAAAGGAATGAGAAGACCTTAGTACAAAGAGAAATTTATGAACTGGAGAAAAGTTTAAGTGTGTTAATCTGCACCATTGCCAATGCCAAACAAGTTTACATGGCTGTGTGGGAGTTTTAGTTGGATTCTTGAATTGATACATAGGTTAAGAAATATTGCTCATCATTTAGTAGACAACTTTTTGCAAGTGTGATTTCAATTAAGCATAATAAATAAAATAAAACATAAATATGGTAGAAACACATGTTTGTCGAGTGTCAGTTCTTAAAGTCTGCTAATGAACTGAACCACGGATGACATAAGCCATAATATGACCCAATATAGTCTAATATATTAAGCAATACTGTGCCTCAAAAAGCAGCCTTTAGTCTGAAGACTAGACTAAAATATTAAACGTTTACAATCATACGCTACACAGTCAAGAGAATTATATATCACTCTATATTTCTGCTTCTTCCTCTTATCCTCTTTGCAAGTCTGGTATGGGAAGGCCTGTTTAAAATGGAGGTTGCTATCCTGCATGTAAGACTGGCCAGAAAGGAATGCAAATTATTTTAAGTGCCGCTCCGGCCATTCAGTGTTTTGTCTCAGTCATAAGTGCCGTCAGTATTCAGCTATGCAGTTTGAGGTTGGTGTGATTGCGTAAGCAGTATACAGACTGACAATTGAAAATTAGGTTCCTATCACAACCGCTTTCATTCAATTGCAATGTAAAGGAATGATAAAAATTTTAGACGATGCCTCTTCTTTGTTTTCTAGAAGATGTGATGACTGATCCAACTCTGCATCATTTTTAAGCTACAGCTGGCAGTGAAATATCAGACAGGAAACAGGACAGTCTGCTTACCAAATAACATCTCAGCTGATCTGTGCAAAAACATTTTACAAAGCTAGCTTTACCCATTTCCAGTCTGAGAGAAGCTTCATATAATTTACAGACATAAGAGTGGTGTTGTTGATCCCCCAGTAAACCAAAGTGTAGGCTTCTTCAAAACCATTACTTTAACTTTCTGGTAGTCTGCTTATTTCTTATGTTACAAAGAATAATAAAAATATTTGGTATTAAAAAAATTATAAAAAGCTTACTTTCAGACCTTTAAACTTAAAACAAAATCAGACACACTACATCAGTATATCTACTGCAACTGTCAACATGTGCGTCATTTAATTCTTGTGACTCAGTGGGGGATACTTGTAAAAGCTATAAATAGATTTTGGATGCCTGTGTTACTGATGGGGCTGATTTTGGCAGCACAAAGCACTCATGAGCTCATGTGAAAAGGTTCCCTCACCTCACTTGGCATGGGTAGTTGAGACGCAGGCACCTTTTTTTGGCTGTGTCTTGTTTCCTTCTCAGACAGCTGGTGTCCAGTTGGTTCACATGGATGCTGAAATAAAACAGTCCTGCTGTCACAAGATGTATCCACTGACTCACTGTGTTTGTGGGCTATAGATCCATCAGCTGGAGGCTTTGTCTTTACATCACCATCCATGATTGTTGCGCGAATGTCCTCTTTTAATTTGGTTAGGAGTGTTGACTGTCGCTGTGTTGAGGTTATGTAAGGTCTTTGCTCCTGTCTTTTCAAACTTTCTTCTGTACCATTGCATTCTGTTTCCTGCTCATGTTTTGCAGCATTTTCACCTTCAGTTTTTGACCCAGGATGGCTTGAAGATGCAAAAGCAACCGGGGACAGTGGCACAGTGAGTTGTTCTTTCTTTGAAGCCACTGTTACCTTTGTACATATCTTTGCAGCCTGTGATGGCCTTTGAGGAAACACCGCCACCTCTGATGCTAATTTCTGATCTTCTTTTATCACAGTTGTCACTTCTGAATATGCAGTTGATGAACTAGAAATATTCTCTACTTCCATAATCTCATATGAATTCCTCTGGCTCTGGACTGACTCTTTACAGGTTAGAGCTGCAGAGACTGAGGGCTCATCTTTCAGCCTTCTCTCCCCAGACACTCTCTCTGACAGACCATCTGGGTTTTCAGCTTTAGCACTGTTGGAAATTTTAATCTTTTTCTTGATAAAGGGAGCTTTCGTTTGGTGTGTGGTAAAAATCTTCTGTGTAGAGTCATATATGCATGTCTCAGGCTTACTGCCGTTGTCATTGCCAGGCTCTCCTTTAGATAAACCAGACATTGTGCCATTAGTGATTGGGACTGGGTTTTCTTTAACCTGCTCCCCAGGGGCCCCTTGTAACCTCGGCTTTGTCTCTAGAACAACAGCTTGATGGTTCTCCTCGTTACCATCATCCTCCATTGAGCTTGGTGTGCTAAGAAAGGCCTCCATTGTCGATCGGCGCTTCCTCTGTGTACGATCAGGACTGATGGTTCGTGGTGGCTCCTGGTTTTCTTTGCCTTCTGCTTCCCTGCGCTTATTCTCAGCCTTCTGTTTGACCTTGGCAAAGTAACGCTGGTGGATTTTGAACTCGTTCATCTCACCCACCTCCAGAACACCAGAGCAGGAAACAATACCTTTACTGTTAATGGCTGAGGCCTGGTATATAGCTGCATCCTCCACACTGCACCTGGAAATTAATCAATATCACGCAGCAGTTATCGGAAAGGAAAAACATTTTAGTTTCAAAGCTATTATTTGAATTTTCCTTATTATCTCCTTTCTGGACATCATCAAACAACATTTTCAAATATACATACTTGTAAATATGCAGGGAATGATTTTGTCCATTGTGGAATATTTCATATTTAGGAAGTCCACAGTATCTATCCAACTGCATGTCATCTTTATACCACGTAACCTGAGGGGCCGGGTATCCTAAAAAACAAAACAAACAAAAAAAACCCTGCAATGATTTTTAACAGATACAGGAATACCATAGATCAACAACAGAATTTGAACTGAGACATTTTAATATTTCATAAAATGTATTAGCTTATTTTGAAATATAAAGAAATATGCCAAGTAAAGAAATATGTCTCAGAAAGTAGGGACAGGGTCATGTTTACTACTGTGTTGCATCTTGTTTCACAATACATAAAATGTTTCAATGAAATGAAAAGTCTGCCCTGCAGGCAGCCTAATTCAACACCTGGAGTCTTCTGCTATAAAGCCATGCTGTGTAAGATACAGTATGCAGTTTAGCGCTGTCTTGCTGAGATAAGCTAAAAAAAGATACAGTCTAAAGGCTGTATATACCTTTCAGGAAGCATGCTGACTTTCCAGATCCTTTGATGATATTATGTATTGCAGATGATGAACATAAAAAATTATATTGTTCTGAAATTGTTCTACAATTTGTGGATACTGTTTTTTGCAGTTTGGTGAAACTCTGCCTCTCTATGATTCTCCTTTTTATACCCCGTCATGTTATTGACCAGTTGCGAGTTAACCTAATTACTTTCAAAATGTTCTTCCAGTTGTTTCTCTTTACTTTTGTTGTCCCTGCTCCAACTTTTTAAAGATGTTTTGCTGCCATCAAAATCAAAATGAACCCTCCATTCATCCATCCATCCACACTCTTCCACTTATCCTTGTAAGGGTTGGGGTGGGGCTGGAGTCTTTCCCAGCTACCAGAGGGCGAGAGGTGGGGTAAACTCTGGACAGGTCGCCAGCCTCACGCTGGGCTAGCACAGAAACTAATATACACTAAGATTTTTCATTAAATTGTAAAATGTCTCAGTTTGAAAATGTAATATTTTTTCTATTTTTATTGTGAATAAAACATGGGTTAATTTGGAAATCATTGCATTCTGTTTTCCAACTTTTTTTTCAAAATGGGGTCTATATCAAAAAGGCTTATCTTTAACTTTCTTTAAAAAAAAAAAATCACAGAATAAGCACGACAACTTACAGTCCATTGTTTTTTTACATTATGATTTTTGTTTGTTTGTGATATATTTCAGTTCAGTCACTCAGATGTATGGAGTAGGCAATGCTTACCTGTAACCACACAGGAAAACTTCACGTTTGAATTTTCAGACACAGCTTTTGACTTCAGGGTAGCTTCAAAGGAGGGCTGTGTTTCTTCAGTTAAATGAGCAATCACGCTGCAGAGTGTACTCCTGTACAAGAAAATGGAGTTGGTCAGTCATGGTACATATTTGGATTTGTATGTCTTTTACCTTTAAAAAAACCCCAACCTTATTTATTGCAGTTTTTATCTGTAAATATTGGCTTGATTGTTTTTTTTGTACCATTTAAAAGAATATCCCAAGTCAAAACTATGTAAAATGATGAATGTAAGAACTGAAATCATAAAGTGAGATCATTTTCTAAAGACCTTTACTTTATATT
>VOQK01027387.1:0-10298 GCA_015052645.1 Benitochromis conjunctus
ATAATCCTTTTGATTATTCCTGCTAAACAAACAGTCAAGCATTTGAACAAACTCTTCTCATTCATTTGAACAGAGCTGGTCAGTTGTTATCACCTGTCTGTTGAAGCTGTCTGTCCAGAAAAGCTAATGCTTGGCTGAAACTGGATCATGCAACAGGACAATGAACCCAAGCACAGCAACAAATCTGCAACAGAGTGGCTGAAAAAGAAAAGAATGAAGGTGTTGCAATGGCTCAGTCAAAGTCCAGACTGAAATGCTGTGGTGTGACCTTAAGAGATCTATGTGTAAACGAAGAGTACATCATAAAGAAGATATGTGATGTGAAAGACGGATAGACCCATACAGAAAACCAGTATTTCAAGTTGTTGCTGCTAAAGGTGGTTCTGCAAGCTACTCAATCACTAGGTCTACTTAGTTTTTCACAGGAGGGGATAAGGACCTGTGAATTTCTGTTTCTCATGACTGTGAGCGAGACTGAATGCTGCCGTGAAGAATTACAGCTTACTGTTGTGCAGTTCAACACACTTAACAAAAAACTGAAATGAAGCAGCATTTGGAAGTAAAAACTGAGCTGAAAAACCTGAAGCAACAAAATGAAAAAGAGCACTTCGGCACTTGATACCTGAGCTCTTGTTTGTGATCCATTTTTAATTTCTCCCAGCTATGAGGGATTAGCTGGACCTGATAAATATAAAACCTAAGTTTACATAGACACACAGTTGCTTTATACTCTTTTACATTCATACGGGAACTGTGCATTTATTTCCCACCATATCACGATTGCTAACAAACACAGAATCCAGTATAAGGTGCTGAAAAGCCAAAATGTAATGGGATTGTGTAGCAACAAGTGGCACAGAAAGTGCCACAGACATGAAGGAAAACATGCCTTCCATTAACTATGAGCAAATGTTATGCAGTCAGTAAATTAAGTGACTGTAAAAAGAAATCAATCTTTCAAAATCCAGGAAGAACTTTATCAGGTTCATTAGTGTGTCTGTGTAGATTCTCAGTCATGCAGGTCATAGTCGATCTAGCTATTCTCACAATCAATGATCAAAGGTCATTGATCAATGGCCATTGATCAGTGGGCCTTGATCAGTGGTTGTTGATCAAGGATTGTGAGAATTTGCATATTAATGATCAAGGAATTGACCTCCCAGCCCATTGTTCCTTCAGTGGTGCTAGTTTCAGTCATTATGCAAATGTACTGTTTATAAGATTGGGGAAAACCTGCAGTCAGCTGAGACTGAAGAAGTCAGAGTGACGAAACGTTTCTCCCATGGAAAACGTTACGTCCAGATGAACAGAATCAACTTTTTGGGATTTACTTACCTGGATGATTGAGCATGCATCAAAACAGAAGGGGTGGTTTACCACAACATAGTCTTGAGATCCCTTCCCAGGCTCTTAAACCCCCTTCCATACGTTGCCTTGCCTCAGGTGACTTCACTGGGTCACATGGTGGCTTGAGGCAAGGTCCAACAGTGATTTCACCCTTAAACCCCGGTGATGGTGAAGATTCACTCTTTTTTCACACCTTGATCAGGTGAGGACTCACATGATCAATAGTTGGTTAATGACCACATCCATGGGACACAACTAAGGATTAAATACCCGGGACTCTCCACCTTTTGTTTGTAAAACAAATGAATGTATAAAAAATGAAACGTCTTCACAAACCTAAAGAACAGCATTTACCTTTTTTTCAAGCTCTTGATATCAGGTTTGTCAATTTGTTCTTTGCTCCTTAGATACTAAAGTAATGGTAAACTATCATCTGGCTAATTTTCTCATTTTATTATGTTTTTGTTCTTGCATTGAGCTACAAACTGGATAAACTGTGTACTTTATCCTTGAGCCTGAACAGTAAGTAGTTCAGCTTTCTACTGACTCGTTTTTTTGTTCTTTTCTCTTTATTATAATTATTTATTTTTTCCCAATCTTATGTTGTTCTATTGTCCATGTCTACCAGTTTCTTTTATTCCACTGGGCTCCATGTTTACCTTATGAATCACTGTTAGCCTCCTCTATGGGCATACGCAAAGCACATTCAATGCCTGTTGCCAAATTTAGCAGCAAACGCACCATGACGTTAAAGCCCTCTGCAATAATCCCACCCAGCTATCAAACATTTCGCGCGAAAATGGCTGGAAGTGGTCACGAGAGTGCGATGACGTTATAACTGAAAAAGGCGGTCTTTTAAAACTGGCGCTTCCTATTGAGCAGCGTGAGGTGACGTGTTGTATTAAAATACATTAACGCCACGCGTGATTGGACGCTGCGGTTAGTGGTTCCTCCCGCCCCGCCCCTCCCAGCAGCAGCAGCTCGCTCGGCTTTCCTGCGCCAGCGGCGGTGTGTCACCGAGGCTGGGCTGCTGCCGGAGAGATCCGGACTCAGAGAATATACCCAAGCAGTTAACGCAACCTGACAACCGGGGCTGAGAGGCGAGTTTTGAACCTGAATACAGTTTAGGTTGGACCCTGCGCCTATTCGTGTCGCCACCGCCCGTCCTCCTGATGTCAGATTTCAAGCTCGGGATCGTACGGCTCGGCCGTGTGGCCGGGAAGGTGAGCTGGATCCCAGGGCTGCCATGTGCGGCCGGGGGAGGGCCCGCGGGGAAGAGAAAAGTCACCAGAAAAGACATAGTTAGCGATGCTCAGTCAGCTCTAGCCAACCGATTTGATGATTATGAAGCAGTCGCAAATGCGCGAGTAGTTCGGCTTTACCGATTTAAAGGCATTTGAGCGGATTAGAAAAGCCGGCCGTGCCGAGCCAGACTGGTTTCTCAAACTCCGCCGCTAACGCTAGCTAGCATGTAGCGCGTTACGCTAGCCGCTGGCTAACATTTAACGACCAAACAGCACCAGAAACGTAAACACGTGCTCTGTTTTTGTCACAGCCGCTGTCAGTGGAGTGGAAACCCCTCGGCGGTCGTGTCATACCCAAAGACTCGGCGGTGCAGTTAGCAGAGGCTCGCTAGCCGTGTTACTAGGATTACCCTCAAGTGTCGGCTAATGAGGAAGCCATTGCCATCAACTGATTCTTTTGTGCAGTGTGACAAAGCACCGGCAGGACGACACTGCCCAACATCTGTGCCTGTGTCGGCTTTGGCTTTAATCGTACTAATTAGCGCTTGAAGCAGAAACTGTGGCGAGCGGTGGGTCAGAAAGTGCTCCCAGCTGCTGCCGCTGGAGTCATGGGACACACTGGGAATAAACCGTATTTGATCCGTGACCAGCCGGCTGCCCACCTGCTGAGTGACAGGGCTTCGGTCACTCAGCTGTAAACATGATGTCACGCGTGGAAACGCCACGCACACACACACACAATAGTAGAAAGAAGAAAGTGTCACATTTATAGGTTTCATTTGTAATGTTGTGTTACAGGAGAAGAGCTCAGGTGTCTGTGAGACAGCTCGGACTGCTTTATGCTTCATAAACATGTTGCTGCTGTGGTCAGTGTAAAAGTTTGGAGGGTTGAAACTTGTCCTAGAGGTAGTGCGCCTGTTTATGACTCTGTTAGTACTAATTCTCAAACAATAAAGCTCCCCTGAGGAGGGAGGGATGCTGTTGTTACAGTTGTAGATTTAAACGTGAAAATAACCATGAATTTTCTTGTTTCAGACAAAGTACACGCTGATCGATGAGCAGGACATACCGCTGGTGGAGAACTATGCCTTTGAGGTAAGTGTGTTGATTTTTCACCACTGCTCTGATATCTGGATACATTTGAGGAGAAAAAATATAGAGCAGTATCTTTCTGTTTCTAGGCACGCATGGAAGTAGATGCAGATGGCAATGGAGCTAAGATCTTTGCTTATGCTTTCGATATCGGCAAAGGCCGCTGGGCAGGAAGGCCGCTGCACGAGCTGCTCTGGTAAGTCTGTTTAAAATGTTTCAAAGCGTTTCTTCTTCTGTGGTTCCGGACCGTAGTCGTTTACACACATTTTTAACAAGCGACAGGTCTCCGGTTTGATCTTGAGCTCGTGGGCTCGCATCTGGCATTTAAAAAAAGACAACCGGCCAAATCAAACATCTGGAGCTGCCCGCTGAAAGTAGCTTCTTCTGTGGGTTTTTTTTTCCTCTGCTGGAAAATCTGTAAGCATGCTTCTTGTGAAAGCGCCCTCCATTGTAAGGCTCATCTTAGTTTAATCGGTCAAAAAGTTGTCAGACAAGCAGGTGCTCGTGAGAATTGTTTCAACTTAACAAAAGTAGGGGAAGGGCTAAAATTGCAAAAAGAATTCTTTAGGCACCGTGTCACAGGTGTCACTTAAACCATCAACCTTTTAGCGAGCCAGCTTTCCAGTTTCAACACCAGCCTTGAGAAATGGTTGTATAGTAAACTAGTGCAGGCTCAAGATCTGTAGAAGACTTTGCTTTCAATGATGCTTCATATTGGATAGGAAGTCTTCAATGAGGCAAAGTTCTGAGCTAGCATCATCTCCTCCCTACTGAGGAGAATCTTTGGAATTAATGCTCTTCTTGTCCAAGATCAGATTTTTGTGCTGCTGGTTGCAGTCTGGCTAACTTTTAATGTCTTTACCCAGGGAAAAGCACAGAGGAGGCATCGCTCCCAGTTTTCAAGTTATCCACATCAACTCTGTGACGGTGGACAACAGACTAGACAACCTGCGACTGGTTCCAGTGGGCTGGAGCCCTAAACCAGAGGAGATTTCCAGCAAGCAGAGGTAAAACCTTGGTTATATGTACATGTGAAAATGCTAGAAAGGACACACCTGGCAGATGTTGAGGGGAAATAACTCTTAAATCCTTGTGTGATTTATTCCAGGGTTATCCAAACAAGTAATGCATGCCTAACATTTCTTATGTTCTCTGTACAGAGAGCAGTCCCTCTACTGGCTGGCCATCCAGCAGGTACCAGCTGACCCCGTGGAGGAGCAATATCTGGAGCTGAGCCGCACACGCTACTACAACGCAAATGGGGAGCTGGTGGAGGAAGAGGAGTGTTCCTGCACCTACTATGAGTGTCACTACCCTCCTTGTTCGCTCATTGAGAGGAGGGTATGTATTCCCACTCGTGTCGCAAAGTGTTCCCATTCGAAAGCTCCGCGCTCTCAGAGCCAAAGATGATCTTCTTCCTTGTCTTTCCACAGCTGCGGGAGTTCAACATATGCGGCCGCTGCCAGGTGGCGCGCTACTGCGGGTCCCAGTGCCAGCAGAGGGACTGGCCGGCCCACAAGAAACAGTGTCGCGAGCGTAAGCGGGCACTGGCCCTGGAGTCTGAGCCCGAGCGGTGATCCGCCTTCATCCTCACTTGGAAGGGGAGGAGGAGGATGATCATCGGGGAGGGAATGGGGTTACACTTAGGAGGGGGAGTGGGGATTAAGTGCGACGTGGGGTGGGTGGGCGGGGGTGGATTCCTGAGAAGAGACTAATGATAGAGGACAATGTTGATTGGTTGAGTGATTGAAGGAGTTGAGAAGGGCTGAGAAGACGAAGGCACGGAGAATAACGCAAAAAGACATCTGCCACTTCCCAGGACTGGTAATTCTCCATAGCTTGCTTTTCATGTGGATGACAGGGATGGGATATTTTTGTTTTGTTTTTTGGGGAGGGGGGGAGTCCTTGTTTTTTTTTTTTCTCTCGAGGGAGAACCTCGGGCACTACCTGCTGCTACGGTTTTGTATGTAAGGAGGGGAAAGTCATCTTGTTGATGAACTGAACAAGCTTCTCCGGACCACAGTCGGAATACAGGCTGCCGTCATCCCGTTGGGTGTCACGTCGTCTGTGCAAACGGGGGACCTGGGGGCTGCAGCACCTGTCGTTCAGCTGGTACAATGGGACATGGACCTTTTCACTGTATCGCTCCCTTTTCTGACCTCTCTCGTGCACACGGCTGCTGCGCTCACAGTCATCGACACTTTAGCCGCCATCGTCGCCGCCGCCGCCTCCCTGTCTGTATTCCCCATGCAGCGAACCACGACACAGATTATCAGAGATTTCACCGAGTCACACTACCAGTATTGCGTGTGCGTGTGTGCGTGTGTGTGTGTGTGTGTGTGTGTGCGTGCGTGCGTGCGTGTGTGTGTGTGTGTGTGCTGCCAACATGTACAAAAAGGACATTGAGGTGGTCACCACTGCTAATGAGTCGAGGTTAACGGACATCTTTGCTCTACTTAAAGGGGGCCATATTACTTAATTTAAAAATGTCCTATTTAATAATAAATTGGTGGTCTGACAGTAAGATCATTGCTCTGTAATAAAGTAGCTGCCAAATAAAGGCGTCACTTTTTTTTAATTTAATTTTGTTAATCATTTTAATTGTTAAAGACTTCAGTTTCAGTGCTGGAAGTAGGTGTTTTTTTGTTTTGTTTTGTTTTGTTTTTGAGAATTTCCAGTTAACATTTTAAAAAATGTGGTTTCTATGGAAGCTTGTTTCTGCAACTGTAAAAAAAAAAATTACTTAAAAAAAAAATAAAATAAATTTATTGCCTTTATGTAGAAATTTTGACTTATGAACTCAGTCTTCTGGCTTTTTTATTTGTTATTTTTAATTATCTTTTTTCTACTGTGGCAGAAACCAGCTTCAGTACAACCAGTGTTTTTGATGCTCTTACACACACTTTGTCCCAGTAAAAGTGAGTACTGATGGCGTAATATGAAAGCAATTATTATTTGATGTTCTTGAGGAGAAAATCGCTCAAACTGTAAGAATTATCTTTACCAAAGTCTTCTCTGACCTTCCGTAGCTTACCACTCCTGTCAGCTGGTATAAATCCCTCTCTGGCTCAGTTTGCTGGGGTTTCTTTTGTTTTTTGTTTTTTCAAACAGACACCTGCCTTTTCAAACTGTATTTTTGCATCTCCAGGGTTACGCTGTATGGAGACGAGGAACTAGTGCTCGGTTTCTCGCGTGCGTGTTTGCGCTAAGGGATATTTTTTTGAAGATGATCTATCAATGGAGCTATATTTATTTAAAAAAAACCATTTGATTGTGAAACTTTCTTTTTTTTTTTGTCCTGGTGATATTTGAAGGCATAACAGTCATCGTTCTAAAAAGTGCTCATTGTGGGACCTTTTCTGTTGTATATCTGTGAGGTGATGAGGTTGGATGGGCTGAAGCATTACATCGCTGTTACTTGAGTTCTTTATTTTACTTTCCTGATTCTAGATGGATGATTGAATGAGTCCTGGCTGTTGCCTTCCCAGTGCTGTTTTTTTTGGTTTTTTTATATCCTATGATAACACTGCACACAGTCATGTCACAAAAAAAACAACAATCTTCCACGTGAGAGGCGTCTTGGAGTGTAAAACTTGAATCCCTCCCACGACCCTCTTTTAGGTTACTTTTATTTTGGAGAGGTGTTTGATGAATTGAACCATTTCCTGCTCTGGGTTTTTGTTTTGTTTTTTTAAACACGGCGGTCCGTGTTGACTTTATCCACAAATCACCTGCCTTCCTTGTGTTACCTACAATGCACACCTGCTTAACGTGTCCTCTTGTTTCTTAGGTGAGAATTCCCAACATGTAATAAGCATGTATTTCACATGTGTACATGCGATTTATTTGTTTTTCGTATGTGCGTGCGTGCGCATGTGTGAGTGTAAACAGGATTTTGAACACTGCACTAAAATTTGGCTCCCATGTTGGCGTACCTGTCGTAGATGAGGTGAAGGGTGGGGCGTGGATTTTGGACAGAGTGTACAGATTGTGTCTACAAAAATCTTTATTTTTACTTTTTTTTTGGTAAGAATATACGCATTAATCACCTAGAAATAAAGAGCTACAATATGTGAATGGAAGTACAACTGGGATAACCGACAGTTGCTTTTCCAATGTTAAATGATAATAAATAAACATGAACCTCATTTGGTGGCGTTTGGCTTGATGTGCATACAGGGGTCACATACAGGGATC
This sequence comes from Benitochromis conjunctus, assembly GCA_015052645.1. Taxonomy (NCBI): domain Eukaryota; kingdom Metazoa; phylum Chordata; class Actinopteri; order Cichliformes; family Cichlidae; genus Benitochromis; species Benitochromis conjunctus. The sequence goes on from VOQK01027387.1 coordinate 7,881, forward strand.
TGTAGTGAGAGCAGAGAGCAGGTGGAGGTATGCACTGCAGAGATCAGAAATCAAATTTAGTTGAAGCGAGACACAATGTGAATGAGAGGGAAGGTGGACGGGTTTAAATACCTGGGGCTGACCATCCAAAGCAATGGAAAGGGCACAGGAGAGGTGAAGAAGGGAGTGCAGGCAGGGTGGAGTGGGTGGAAATGAGTGTCAGAGGGTTATTTGTGACAGAAGGATAGAACAGTGAAAGAGAAGGTTTAGAGGACCATGATGAGACCTGCTGCGATCTACGGGTTGGAGACGGTGGCAATAACAAACAGGAGGCTGAGGTGGAGATGCTCATTCTTTCTCTGGGAGTAGCAGGATTAGAAATGAGCACATCAGATGGACAGCTCAGCTCGAGATGGTTTGGTGCAGAGGATGGGTAGTTGTTTAATATGGAGCATCAAAGCAGGAGGAAAAGAAGACTACAGAGGTGATGGAGGCAGATGATCCGCTGTGGTGACTCCTAAACGGAGCAGTTGAAAAAAGTCTGCTGATTCCTGGTGAAGTGTCTTTTGATTATCTGAACTCTTGGTATCACAAAGAAACGTCTCCAAATACTAGAATCATTCATTAATCGAGCGGAAGGGATTCATCTGCATAACTTTTGTCATGCGCTGATCAAAAAATACTACAGTCACCAGTCCCCAGCGTGGTTATACTTGAAAATGTGCTTTTCTGTTTAACTTGAATAAGTCAGTATTGTAAGAACAGTTTTGTTAGTACTACTGCCTCCAAACCATACATCATAGCAGGTGTGAACGTCATAGTCCACAGAGACTCCTGCCTGACCTCATCTGTCAGCGTGTCCATCACCATCACAAACAAAAATGAATTCAGTCAATACGTGATGTAATCTCACCCCCATCTTAAACCTGTCTGTCAATCCTACTGCACTCCTCACCACTGTCTCACTGCACCACCCTCACTCCAGACTTCCTCGTGCAGTACCACAGTTCCTCTCTTGGCGCCAGACATACTGCTGCTCATCACCTCTCTTCATAACCGAGCTTCAACAACTCCTCCCCATATTTTCATGGTGCAGCTCGTCTGCTTTATCGGTCTGTAGTTACTACAGTGCTGCACATCAGCGTTCTTCCTGACCATCAATGCCTCATTTCTTCAGGCATGGTGTTAAGCAATCTGGTCTTAAGTCAACTGCTCTCTATCCACTCTTCACAGCTGCCCTCACCTCCTCTGCACTTTCTGATTCTCTAACCTTCCTCTATCTACTCACTTAATTGATCAGCTCCTCACCTGTACTTACCAAGTCACCAGGGCCCTATACTACAAAGCTCACTCAACATACTTGGGACATCTTTCCCTTATCTAGATTTACTTACAATCGAGATATGGTCACTCAAAGAGGGTGGGATTGGCAGCATCTGACAAATCAGGAAGGGGGGAGGGAGGTCCAGAGATCACATGACTTTTCTTCCACAGAAAATGATCCCTATGAGTGCCACCTACACCAGAGATGTCATCAAAGGGTAATAAAACAAGCACAAAATATACCAGCAAAATCCAACACTAGTGTAAATGCAAATTCATCAGCTTAAATCCAGTTAATGATTTTGTCACTGAGTGAGCTCCCAGTGCTGATGATTATTTCTAAGGTGACAGCAGCACATTAGATCTCTGATACTTTAAACTGGATCAATTTAAACATTAAAGCTTGATGTCCCACAGCCTGATAGAGAAGACGTGGAAATCACTGCAGTGTGTCGCAGATCAAAGTGAAATGAATGTGATTGGTTGAACAGGTTTCCTTGGTGTGTTTTGTGTGTTTCCAGGAGTGTAAACAAACTAACCAGCCGGTTCAAATGAAGCAGAACAACATTTATAATACTTTTTATGTCATTACATTAATATACGAATATTACTGTGACAAAGCAACAGAGCTGTTTTGAGACTAAAGATTAAATATAAAGCAGAATTCAAACGAATTAGTGCGGGTTTGATCCTGTTTAAGGATCAGATATTTTATTTACTATTTATTAATGATTCTGACCAGGGAAACGCAACATTACATGAAAAAAACCAAACAAAACGTAAGCCATTTGTGCTGTCTGGGCAACCTTGCGGGAATGGTGATGGTATTTCTGGAGATTGAATTGGTTAGTAAGCAGTGATTTCATACCTGTTGATCTCGAATCTGGATCTTAACTTGCTCCGGAGCAGGTTATGTTCACAGCATAAATTACCACCATGCTAAGAAGTCAACTAACCTCATAGTACAGAAGAGCCAGAGATAACCCTGCATGTACCTGGATAAGCCAAAATCTGGAATGTCAGCAGAGTCCGCTCGCTACTGCTTCTTTCTCTATTGTTTCCTCAACTTCCACCATTTAAGCCTTTATCAGCCTACTTTTTTAAATTTGCAAAGCT
>VOQK01027388.1:11520-30498 GCA_015052645.1 Benitochromis conjunctus
AAGAAGAACAAAGCGTGGTAGGCTAATTATGTTTGCGTTGCCCGGCAACTCCTCCGTAGCTTCCCTTTCACTATAAAATAAGGGTGGAAGCTTTGTTTGTCAGCAATCGTTGGGGGGAAAGAGGTTTTCCAAACCTGCTCCAACTAATAGAAAGATGAGTTTTCGTAAATAAATTCTAGACCCATTTAATAAACATGCTAAAAGCTTCCGGGAAGTCTAACGGGAAAACAGGCACCAAGATCCTCCTGGATGCGATCTCCAAGGATAAAGTCCACTTGGCCCGGTTTGTTCTGGACGCGCTGGATGGGGAAATCGTGGACTCCAAAACGGAGGGCGCACAGACTCCCCTCATCTCCTCTGTCCTGCTGCCTGATGCCCAGGCTCGGTGTAAGTTTGCAGAGCTCCTGCTGCACAGAGGCGCCAGCGTCAACTGTCGGGACGGAAACGGCCGCACCGCGCTCAGTCACGCCTGTGAGCAGGGACACCTGGACGCGGTGAAGATCCTGGTCCGACACAGCGCGGACCCGGAGATTGTGGACTCGTGGGGAAACACTGCACTCATGTACGCCGCGGTGGCAGGTCACGCGCACGTTGTCGAGTTTTTGGTGAGAGCTTTCAAGAGGCTGGGTCTTCAGATAGACCGACAAAACAAAGTTGGCAACTCTGCTATTGGAGTGGCAAAGTTTCTTGGTCACACTGAATGCATCTGCGTTCTCACCAACAGCTCCAAAAAGGGCCGCGAGGACGGAGGCGCTCGTGGAAGTGCGCAGCTGCGACCCGGCGAGCTGGAGAGGAAAGTTGGACATTTAGCAGACAGACTGGAGGTCCTCCGAGCGTGTAATCATGCTCATTGCCTATTGGCTCCAAACTGCACCCGGCAGCCAATCCCGCGGATAAAGCGGAGCGGGTTGCCATCCATGAACTCGATAGAGGAGTTTGAAACAGAGAACGATGGTGTCTCCTCACCTCCACCAGATCTGATCTCCAACCCTGCACCCCGTCCTTATATTTCTCCCAACCTCAAGAATCCGAAAACCGAGGGAAGGCCGACCACCTCTGATGACCCCCTTCCCCCTCTCACGTTGGGCTGTGAGGCTCAACGATCCACACTGTTCTCGCCTCGGCCCAACAGAAACACCCACAGACCCAGTGCGCCCTCCGTTCTGGGCATTTTAATGACTCCCATTCTTGCCAACAAAAGTGAGAATGAGTTGGGAACAGAACGATCCAAAATGTTAGACTTCGGTCTACACAGATTTCCCGACAGCTATTATAAGAAAAGGTGCAGCCTGCCAACCAGCATGCTCAGCCCCGCGCCTCCCGAGCGCACTCTGGTCCCTTTGCGTAAATCTAGAACCGTGAGGAGGCGCGAAAGGTCTCCCGGCAAGGATGAACCTCTTCATGTCACCGCACCGACTGCCTCCTCTGCAGCCGCGACTTTCTCTATATTAAGCAACAAAATGTTGCGCCGCTTTACTTCCCCGGAGTTTGAAAAGGACGTGGAAGAGCCGGAACAGGATCCAACGGTGTTTACAATGCGGATTCCGCGATCAGAAACTTTTCCACAGGCCGTTAGAAAACATCCCCAGGTGGACAGCAAAGCCAGCATCGACAGCATCAGCTCCGTGAAGTGCGAGTTTGACTTTCATCTGAGAAAAACAAACGCATAAAAAGCGTGTTTGCTAGCGTTACTTTAAGAACGGCTTTCCGCAAAGATCGTTTAGACCTGACTCCGGTCATTTCCGTGAAAGTTACCAGAACGCGTTCATCTTTGTTCTCCTCCGTTTGGCGTGGAGACAATAAATCCATGCTGCAAAAGTTTTAGATTTACACCCACATTTAAAGATCCGGTATCAGTACAAATGAATTAAACTGTTTGTGTAGCACCTCGCAGCCTTACGACTGTAAATGTTGTGGTGTCAGTATGTGGTTGGAACTGTGTCCGGTGTTATACGCCACTCCCTTTGGAGTAGGTGGAGTGTTCATCAAAGGTGAAGAGGTGATGTGCCATACTCACTATGTATTATTTATGTATAGCATCTGCGTGTTGTTCTGTGAGATTTTTCTGTATCTTCCAGTACACTTTAACATCAAATAAAGTCCAAACCTGACGTGTGTGTGGTATCTACCCTCGATGAGGTTTGTTGTAGTGAGTGTTACATAAAACATTTATTCACACTTTGCCCTAAATCCAAAACACGAATAAGCGCAGATTTTTCTCTGATCTTGTTGGCTGAAAATCATCCTTGTGTAAAGTTAGAGAAATCTAAGCGTTGTACTGATTCCGGTGCCGGGTTCACACCTCGCTTATTTTGGCAGAGAAAGAGTGGTGATCTCAATTTGAGCGTTTTTGTAGCTCTCGCTCTCAAACGCACTTGGCTTCAACCTTGCACAAGTGGAGTTTGAGAGAGTGAGAGAGGGAGGAGGGGGAGAGATTTTGTCGGCGTTTCCCTCCAGACATCCATCATTTCAGCCCCAACCTGCAGCCGCTTTACCACAGACATGGATACCACAGCACTGCGGGAATAACTGACACTGCATGCCGCGATCATTTTTAACTTAAGCGACTCCCCCCCCCCAAAAAAAAGGATCGTTCATTGTGACGTTAATAATGTGCAGAAGCTGTGGCTGGGTTAAAGCCTGTCAACCCTGAAAGGACACGTCGGTTTGGACGGCCAGAACTCCTCGGTGCCGGGAAGCTTTAGCGGCGCAAACCGGATCTCACGTCCAACCTGGAGACTATTTTTTTCTTTCCTGCTGCATTCACGATGATCTGAGCGTGACTTCTTGGCGCTGAGTAGAGGCAATCCTCCTCTCTCTCTCTCCCCACCCATCTCTCGCTCCCTCTCTTTTTGTCATTTTCTCTCTCCCTCCCCTCACTGCCTTCCTTTCTCTCTTTTCTTTTCGCGGGTTCAGCACCGGCTGCCCAGTCACTTAGCCCCCTCTCTTTTTCCTGCTCCGGGGAAGCTGGTAGCGATGGGACGTCTCGGTTTCAGCACCACGGAGAGCGCCCGACTTTTGCTGTTCACTGTATTTGGTAAGAAAGTGTGTGTGAAGCTGTCGTGACTCCTTACTGCAGTGTGTGTAAGTGTATGGGCGTGCACGTGCACTGCGTGTGTCTGGCCACTACTGGCTCCGTGTGCGCGCGTCCTTACATTTCCATGAGTTGGCATATTTCACCCATTATTTTTCTCCTCATTTGGGTGAAATAAAAGTGCTTCAAATGTGACCTGAGTTGTAGTTTTGTCACTTCCTGAGGCTGTTCTTACTGCAGTCCGTGATGTGCTGTTGCTCCCTTGATACTGCAGATTTCACTCTCGGTGTTTTAACCCGCTTTTGACTTTGTCACCAGAAACAGAGGTGATCTAAAAGACGCCAGGTGGCTTAAGCTTAAACTCCAGTCATTTACGACGCCGATTCTGCTGATTCTGCATGTTTTCAGGGTGGCCCGAGTGTGTGCGTGAGTGTGTCTGCGAGCCATTTGTTACCAGGATCACCTCCTCTGTTCTTGTCGTCAGGTGTGCTAGCGCTGTCCGTGGTGCTGGCTGAGCAGGAAGGTGAAAACCTGTCCGGTCTCTCCAACAACCCAGACAAAGCCATCTTCGCGGTTCGGGAGAACGGCACAACATGTCTGATGGTGGAGTTCGCTGTGAAATTCCTCGTGCCATATGACGTGCTCGCACTCAACGGGATAGACGTAAGGAATCCCCACTGAATTTTAATACAAGCGTATGCTTCATGAACGAAAGAAACCCGCCTAAAAATTAAGCGTTTTGGTTTGTGCGTAAAACGGATCGAAGCATCGGAAACGGGATTTTTAAGATGTAAAATGTTTACATTGTATTCAATGAGATTTCTTTTCACTCCTCTTAAGAAGAAAGAGTTACTTTAAATAAATTTAGGCCTACAATATATTTCAAATCTGTGGTTGTGACGCGCGGCTGTGCGTAAAATCCTGACCTCTCACTTACGAGTCCAGTTACAAAGAACGAAAAGCAGCAAACTTTTCGAAACATTTAAAAGAGATTAGGATCAATAAAGACAATCAGAATCATGCAGCTGCATTATATATCACTACAGTGCAATTTGGCGCACAGATAATGCTTTCTTTCATTTGAAACGCATTTCGCTGTTTGCTACCTTGACGCTTGCTGAATGTTTTTGCAGCTGATCACCGAGCAGGCGTCGTTCACTCTCCCCCGTGGCGCAGAAATCGAGGGGAAATGTGGGAGCACCGAGTCAGAGATCCACATAAGCTGGAAGAACAACGCCTACATCCTCCGCATCTACTTTTCCAAGGCGAGTAAACGAAAATAACGTATCTACATTACATGAAATATAACTATAATATCTCCATAAGTCGGAAGAAAATGCATGCTTTTACAAATTGGCTGCCAATTACATTATTTTGACACGCGGTGTCAAATTAGTGCAAATCCCTTGATTTAAATATAATTCAATCCACTGCTTGTGGCTTAAAAGAAACGTTTCCAGTAGAAGAATTACGAAATCAATCAGAATGTGGTAATTTCCCAAAGATGTCAACGCAGAAGTCTTAAAAAAAATAATAATAAAAAATGGAGAAACTGTCCAGTTTGGGCGAGCGCAGGCCAAATCACCCTCCCCGTCGTTTGACGCATGTGTGCGTGAGTGTTTATGGTCTCCCTGTGTGTTGCAGGAATTCCGTGACAAGGGCATCGAGGTGTGGAAGATTAGCAAGGTTCAGTTCGTCTACGACACCTCGGAGACATCGCATTTCATCAACGCATACAACCGTGAGTCTCAGACTCGGCACATTTCCATCGCGCAACTTCCCCTCATTCATTTCCCAGCAGCATTCAGCTGGGATTACAGGCTGATTCGTGCAGGAATGTAGGAGTTTCGCCCACCAACACCAATTCAGAATTTTAAGCAAAATTAATTTCGATTTTTAATATTTTTTTATTTTTCCACCCTGTGACTTTTAGCTGAGATTAGACATATTCTTTTTAAAACAATTGAGTGAGAAAAAACGGATGAATAAATCGGACCTCTTCCAAAAAAACAATTATTCCCTTATACATTTTGTTCGTTATTCAATATATTTTATTTTGGAGAATTTCAATAGGAGCCACCTATATTATACTTTGAATGTTTTCAAGTTATTAACTTGGACCTCCCTTTCTACATTAAACCAACAGATGTCAGTTATATACACAAGCACCTTATAGTTGGTTGCATCATAATGTCCTCCTTCACATTCCACTCACAACCTGCCCACTCTTTTCATTTCTCTCCAGCTGGGAAGCACACAGCCAGCACCCACCGGCTGTCAGCCCTGGTGACCCCTGCCGGGCGCTCCTATGTGTGCACGGCGCAGCAGACCCTCACTCTTATCTCAAGTGACCACCAGAAGGGCATCACCGTCTCCATGTATGACATCCAGATCCAGCCCTTTGACATCGCGTCTGACTTCATGTTCAGTGAACGTAAGAGCACAACAGAAGACCCCTTTGACGAAAAACTGCCCGACTGCTGCCGCACACACTGTCATGTTTTTCTGGTCACACATTTCATGGAACAACAGAGATGATGATGATGATGATGATGATGATGATGATGAGAAATCCTGGGGGTTCAGAGTGCTACAGCTGTACATGTCTTTTACTGACTCGCAAACAGAGCTCTCTGGGGGGTTATTGCTGCAGTATGAGGGCTGCAGAGAAGACGACAGGGTGACAAGAGGCAAAAAAGGAGGTGGGGACACAAGAGATGCAGAGAGGTGGAGAGAGGAAAAAAAAGGGGGTGGGGGGTCATTAGGAGTTTATGAGTGCAGTCATATCCTTGCCCTGAATGCAGCTTTTATAGACGTACTCACCTCTCTGTCCAATCACCTTGTAAGAATCATTTGTCCCATAGCTGCTGTAAACTAGGCTGTGCAATGCTTCACTGCCTTCCTCCTAGTGTGTATAACTGCTGTCCACAGGGAGAAACACCTTCAACATTAAGCCCCATATACATACTGTACATCCAGTGATGGCTAAGTTGTCCTATCCCACCCCCACAAACACCAGTGTATGAAAATATAAAATGCACAAGAGAACACAAGAGAATAAAAATCTAAATGAAAGAGAGATGACTAATTGTTGTGATCACCACAACCACAACTGACAAAAAACAAAAACAAATAAAACAACAACAACAAAAAAACAAAAACAAAACAGGTAATTCTGTTAAAACATTAAAATTCTACCTCGTGTTGCACATAAGGAGAACAAACCTGCAGTAGTAAGCGGACTGGTTCTTAGGTAGCACATTTCTAAGTCCTCAAAGCACTTTATACAACATGTTTCACCACCCAAGCACTTTTTTCTACATCTAAGTGCTTTTTACCTAACATTTGTGCTCTGAATAAGATAGCCAGGTATCAAACCACCAACCTTCCAATAAACAGAGGGCCTGCTCGACCTCCTGAGCCACAGCCACCCCGAAAAAAAATGCAGAGAACAGAGATGCTTGACTAAACTTGTGAGATGCCACTTTACGCGTGTCTCCTTCATGCTCCAATCAACAACTGCGAGCAGAAAGGCTGAGGGACATTAATGCGTTTAAAGAACATCCCAAGTTATCTAACTGATGGCAGAAAATCAAACAGTCAAACAGCTAATATGTCGACTGGTTCTAATCCTTAAAGTCTCAGTATTTTCTGGTAATTTAATCTTTCCAGACAATAAACTCCGTTCGTCAAGAAAACAATCAGCTGGATTCAATTTATTGTCATTGAAAAGTATATATCTCACACAACTAAATGAAGTTCAGCATTAAATCTGAATAGAATAAAAGATTACGCTGATATTATGTATAACAATATAGTTCAGTTATAAAAAATTATCATCCAGCGTGCAATACAAATGAGTTCTGAAATAATCTACACATCATCTTTGTCCTTTGTGAGTCACGTTCGGTCACCTTCTCATGCTGACTGTGTATCATTCTACTTTCTGCAGCCTACCAATGCATCACAGACCAGCGGGAGCGCCTGGAGGAGACCCTCCCCCTTATCTTGGGCCTCATTCTGGGCCTAATAATCGTCATCATACTCACAATCTACCACTTTCACCTCAAGCTGACAGCGGCTCAGCCCCAGCTCCCCAGAGATCGCTCCATGTACAAGAACATGTAGTGAAGCGGCACAGCAGCGGCTCCCCTCGGCTCTCTCCGAAGCTAACCTGATGACAGACTTTGCTTCCTTGATGTTCCAGGCCTCTAACACCACAGAGAATTGTGACCCCTGCGCTGGGCTGAATCCCCGATTGATAAACATGTAGCACGTACTGCCCACAAGAACTTTTGAAAAGCTGAAACACAAATTAATGGGACAGTTTGGGGGGGGCCTGCCATGGATTTAGCTGGAGTGTAAACCCACCAAAAAAAAAATCCAATAATTTCGCCGGCTACTGAATTAAACCTTGGTCTAGAGTCTGCTTAGAGTTTTAATTAAAATAAGAAAACAATTGTAAAGCTTTTATGAAAATAACAAATTTTATTCAGACCTCTCTAAGCTATACTTTGTTTTTTTTAAATCCACCGCATCACTGGATCATAGTTGGTCACTTCTGCCTAATAATATTCAAATTGTCTTTGAAAGAAATGTCTGAAATGTCTGCTTCTGCTGTCGTTCCCAAACATTTTCCACCTTCTCCTCTCTTTCTCTTTCCGGAATGGCTGATAAATGATTTCCATTCCCTCCTGTTGGTTCTGTATAAGCTTACCTTCATATATTTTTTTAGCCAATCCTCTTATTATTACATTTTGAATGCAACCATAGTGTTGACAGTCTTGTAGTGTGCAGTACAGTGGCATTCAAAGTTTTTGCTTTGACTTCAGCAAATCCGATCTCCACACCGACGTACACAACATATCAAGAGGCAGAAAGAAATGCATCCGTCTGACACAAACTATGTACTAAACAGCGAGGAATTTCACTAAATGATGAGAGGTGTGTTTATGAAAATGAGATTACTAAAGGAAAAAAAAACAAAACATAAATATATGTAAATTATTTTCAGAATCAAGTTCTATGCATAAACTTCTGCTGATGCAATCCTGTGCCGTACTCTTCTGTTTCGTTCTAAATAAATTGCTGGACTCACGTCTACTCCTTTGTCAAACTACTTCCAGTAATATCTACTACAGCGCTAAAAGCACAAAGCCTCTTTCTTTTATCCCTAATAAAAAAAAAAATCATTATTTTATTTCCTATTGTTTGGTGAATAAGACAAAAAGAGGATGAATGAAATAAGGTGACTGAGAAAAATTGACGGATGCGCCCGTCTGAGGAGACGCTGCTGGGATGAGGTATCGATTTTGACACCGGGCCTCGTTTAATTGAAAATAAACAGAACATTTGTGTCTTCTACACCGATGTGTTTCAGCAGCGTGGATGTTACACATCACCCTCAGATGTAACTCATCAAAGTATTGAGCTGTGTGTCAGCTTAATTTCATTCAAAAAATTTATTAACTTAAAAAATTGTGCTCCCATGACATTTGAAAGTTATTGTTTTTTTCCTGTTTTATGATAGGTGGTCTAATTATTTTGTTAAGCAAAGTATCTTTAATTGATATTTAAAGTGCTCTTGAGAAACAGCAGGAAGATCTTTGGACTTTGGCGGCTTTTTAAAATCACATTCAGTCCAGTCCTTGTACCTGACTGTTTTAATTCAGTGCAGTAAATGCGTACCTGGATAGAAAGCACACAGTGGAACAATATCAGTCATGGACTGGCCTCCTTATAGAACTGCACCCTGACATTATTGCAGCAGTGTGGGGTCATCCTGACAGAAGAGAACAAAAGAAACCTGGAGATCTATTCTTAAAGACTGCTGAAAGACAGGAAAAGAAAGCTTCCTATTAGAGTTCATTTATGTTTTCATTTCCATATTTCTCATTTTCCAAGGAAAATATAAAGAAGGGAAGTGTAGCTCAACACATCTGTACTGCATTGTATGTTACACTGTTTTATTGTCTTCATGTTAGAATAACTTATTTATTAGTAAATAAATAAGTTGACACAGACATCTATATTGTAACAAATACCTATTAAAGCATCTACTTTTAGTCCAACATCATAGATGTTTGGCTGTATTTTTTTTTTATATGCATTTATTTAAACATTAACCTTAAATCATTATTGCGCGGCCATGCAAGTGTTAGCAACCTGAGCTTAACGTACTGCACAACAGAGCATCAAATACACAGAGAAATTCTGTTTAACCTCGAATAAGCTTTTTAAATGTAACCACTACATGACGGGTAATACAAAGCAGTATGTCCGTGTTTGTTAACACAGATAGGGATGCCCTACTTTGAAATGCATGTTTTCAATTAGCTGTTGGCGCTGCTAAAAAGTTAGCATCCGGCTTTTATGCTGCTACAAAGCTACATGCTAACAACTGAGGAAAACTCACCTGTTGCTCAGCCTCACACACTCTCAACAACTGCAGCCACGGTCTTCCGCCCGTCTCCTTTGATTCTGGAGGAAATTCCCAGTTTTCCAGTTGGACTTTTCCTGTCGAAGCTCAGCAAGCTGCTGTTTTCTTCCGTTTTCATTAGCTACACACGAGTCTCACACATGAAAAAGCCCTAAAAAATCCTTAATTTTGGCATTATCCGTTTAGTTTTTTAAAAGCTATGACGCCTGAACAAGTCAAAGGTTTAGTTCAGGGGTCTCCAACTCCAGGCCTCGAGGGCCGGTGTCCTGCAGGTTTTAGATGTGTCCTTGATCCACCACAGCTGATTTAAATGGTTAAACGACCTCCTCAACATGTGAAGTTCTCCAGAGGCCTGCTAATGAACTAATCCTTTGATTCAGGTGTGCTGACCCAGGGTGTTATCTAAAACCTGCAGGACGCTGGCCCTCGAGGCCTGGAGTTGGAGACCCCTGGTTTAGTTCATATCCTTCCCAGTGAGCATCACCAGGTAACCTACACACGCTACACCTGAGGCCTTGACATTATTAGCCTACAACAAAACTGAAAGCAGGGAGGACAGTACATAACAGACACTAGTACAAATCTCTGCCTCTCCTCTACGAGCTGCAAAGATACATGTCCATTATTGTTTTCAGAATATTATTACAAATTTCTACATAATGCACCACATAATTTACAATCTTCTAATAATATTTTAAAAAATCAGTAAAACATAAAACAAAAATATCCCACGTGTGTGTGTCAATCCTTGAGACCCCAGCAGCAGCAGGAACTAGCCCTGATTGAATCAACAGGGTGGGTGGATGTGGTCATTATTATGAGATGGTGTATAAACATATTTAGATAATCTGTTTTTTATTGCTTCACCACAACTCATTCAATTTAAAGAGACAGACTTTTCCAAATACCTCCCAAGGTTGTTTAGAAAACTAACAAACACACACAAAAGTTTGAAGGTGCAAATTCATAATTAGGAGTTACGTGTACTTGTGTTTGGAACAGATGAGTTTTTTTCCCCACTAACTCAAACACTGACTCTACAAGCTCCGGTGTCATCCGCACTGATACTCTCAATGGCTCCAGTAGCTGTGTTTTTATTTACTAGACCACTGTCGATCTTCCTGTGAGAAAGAAGCTCCATTCTCTGTCCGAGCTAAATCAATATCCCATTATGGTGTTTCAGAGGGAAATGGCTTAGAGGGAAGAAGGAGAAATAACCTAATATATTATGGCAACACCGATCCATGGGTGTGTCTTTTTTTCTTTTTGCTTCTGTGTTCGGAGGTGAAATACGGGTGAAATTGTTGGAAATGAGAACCCAAAAAACAACAAAGAGAAAATAAACTGTTGATGATTGAAAAGACCTCCTTAGGATATTCCGACGGTGTGCTGTTAAAAAAAAAAAAAAAAAACAGAAGAAGAAGAAGAGACGACTGCATAATAACATGATGAAGGAAAAATCCATGCAACACATCTTAATGTTTTTATGGGTGTTTTTTTTTAATTGAAACCAGCTTCACTGATAACAAACATGCAATATCACTATACAAGCCAACACCACAGATAAGTGTTTACTCATTCAAATCTTGACTCACTGTCAAGGCTTAGCCAGCAGCGCACGCACACACACACACACACACACACACACACACACACACTTTGAGATATTGCCACCTACTGGTCAATAGTAGTACTGGAGTTAAACTTCATTGCTGACTGTAGATACTTAGTATTTCATAACTGGTGTACAACAGAGAGAAAGTGGTTAGTTTTCTGGGGGGGGGGGTATGTTTTTTTGTTTTTTTTGATTGGTTAACTCACATTCCAGTCGGTCTCTGTGGCTCATATGGGCACAGTTAAGTTTCTGCATGCAAACAACAGGGTGTGCAATATGTTTGCGTCCATGTATAGCTACACACGTGTCGTCATGTGAGTGTATTGATGCATTTCGGTATGTTTGTGTGTGTGTGTGTGTGTGTGTGTGTGTGTGCGTGTATCTTTGGGTAATTCTTGGCGGTTTGGAACAGCCTGCTCCTACAATGAGTCACGGCTTCCAGGCACTGCAGAGCATGCACAACCCTTTGGATTATTATTGGAGACTGCAGAACGTTCTCAAAAAGAAAGCATAGTCACCCAAAGTTAAATGGATCTCTCTTCTTATCTTGCTCTTCATGCCTGCCTACGTAGACGTGTCTGTATTTTGTCTGCCAGTATCTTAATCTGTCTATCTCTGGCCTTTCTTCCCTCTCTTCTTTTCACTTCTGTGAACTGCCCCGGATTTATTCAGTCGCAGTATGCTCTCCCATTTTCTCCACTGCTTTGTCCTTCTTTCACCTTTCCTTGCCCTACTTAAAATGACAAGCAGCACAGTCACTTGTCTGTCCTTTCTGTTTACACTTTTCTCCTTTTTCTTGTGCCCTGGAAAAGGCCTGGTCGGTTAAAGTTAAACATTGACAGGCCTATTTAACTTCCCGCTGTGCCTGGCTGACTCAAATATTGACATCATCTTGGTGGGTCCGCACACGAGGCTGGGGCACTGTGAAATAGCAGGGGTGGGGAAAAGGGACTCAAAGGAAACACACAAAAAAACAAGACAGGGTTAAAAAGTCAGAAGAGTATGCTTAGGAAATGATAGGAAAAAAGGAAAAAGATTGAGAGCATCGTTTATCCACTGGCTTCAGTTGCTCTGGATTGAGTTGGTCTAACCACATACACAGACACTCATGCACACTAGTCTGGAGATGATTAGCTGTGTTTAGGAAATGATCTGTTCTGTATTTTGGAATTCAGAGCTTGATCTGGAATCACATGAGCTGAAGGACACTTGTAGAGCAGCAATATGTTTATACAAGGTAACAACAGAGGTGGAAATGACAAAGGAAATCATTGTTGAGCAAGAAAGCCGCTGACAAACAAGCTCTACAAGTGCATTGTTAGTTTATTCATAAGATCTGTTAACTGGAACATTACTGCTTTAGATCTTTTTTCCTTCCCATTTGTCCAAGATTTCCACGTTGTTAGTTTTTCAGTTCACATTTCAGTGGATTTGTAGTCATAAAACTAAATCTCTCAACATTTACGCTGGAAGGGAGCAGATGCAAATCTATGGCACATCTATGCTGCTGCACAAAAAACATGCGATGCTCTAATAACTGCTCTCTTGTTTTATTTTATTTTACTGTATGCACAGGATACTTGCAAGATAGAGGACAAAGTAGCTGTCCACGGGCTCGTGTCATGGTAGAAATGCGTGCAAATGAAGCATCTAAGCAAAACAGACGAACAACCTTTAACCTAGACAGGAAGGCATAGTCCTCCCTCTTATTATTTTTTTCTTATTTACTTTCTTTCTCCCCGTTTCTATGCTGTTTTATCATAAAGTCTAATCAGTCACTTCTTAATTTTAGACTCAGTAAGTCCAACTCTAAACCCTATACCTGCTTTTGGAATAAACCAGCGCAAGGTTTATCATAGCAAAGAGCTGTTAAAGAGGTAGGTAGACAAAGAAAGCTTTAGGGGTAGGGGTGGAGGGGGGTGTCTACCAAATACCTCATTGAAGAACTGTCTTTGAACTAACCGACTACACACAGGGGACGTGCCGGGTAATGCTGTTCCATTAAAGCTGATATTTAATCACGTGCACTCACCAGTTTACTCTTTATAGTGTCACTGCCGTGTATGAAACCATCACTGGTGATATTTACCGTGTTACAACTTATTCCCTGTGGTTATTTATTGATCTGTCCTCCTCCTCCTCCCCCTTTTACCGACATTTGGTACAGTCCCGGGCGCTCGTGGATGGTAAATCTGTGAACCAACTTTCTTCCACACGGAGTCAAGAGGAGGCGGAACACCTCGGAGGAGGAGGGAGGAACAGAGGCGCTGATATATAATCGCTCTGTATCTGTTTTGCCCGTGAGGGAGACGTTCTTGTAGTTCTTGTCATGATAAGACGCTGAAGGAAAACAAATAGCTCGAAAAGGTTTGTAACGGATTTTATTTGCTTTAGTAGTAAAGTAACGTTGTAATTTACTCAGGCTTTGTGTTGGCAACCCTCTGCGTTACTGAACTTTATCCATCTGCAGCACTTTGTGTTACATCATGTTTCAGAAACTGTCGTAAGAGTTGGGAAATAGTTTAGTATGAAAAACACATGTCGAGCTTTAAACTATGACCTAGGCTGTTTCTCTGTATATCTAGCCTATTAAATGTGAGGATGAGAAGCACAATTCATAGCTTATATTCCACTTGCACCTATAATATCACCATACTGCTTGGGCGTCTGCTTATTAATGTATGTGCTATGGGAAATACCTGTTTGCTCCGATGCGTATGCAGCATGCTCTTTGGACTGGTGACCAGTGATTCCAGTGTTAAAGTTATCATCAATCGATCTGTGTATTGGCTTATTTACAGAAAGCACACTAGTGAGCACTTTTACCAGCCAGGATAAACAGCATTTGCTCAGCAGCTGATATAAAGGTAAAAAAAAAAAGACCTTCCGATTGGTTAAAATGATTCAGTCCAATTGGATTTTTTTGTTTGTCTAAAGGTCATGCACACTGTTACTGCACTGTTGCCTGATATACTGATCTTTGCTTGTTGTTTGCTGGCAATGGCGAAACACTGTAATTATTGCATGGGTCAGTAAATCACGTGCATCATTATTACAGCAGGTTAGAGGTGTGATTCACCTGTGTTCCTCACTTGGTGGTTTGTTTTCTTATTTTTGACCAGATGCTGACAGTGTTCCATCACAGCGTTTGGTTTGCACCTTTTTAATGTAAATGAACTTTGTGTGCCTGTCTCGGGTGAGTTCACAAACATGTGCCAGTACAGATGTAATGTAGTTCATGGTTAGAAAGGCAGACTCAGTGGTCAGGATACCTGACACCTGAAAATAAAACCTCCCTCTTTGTCACGGATGTTATTATCCTCACAAATCTTTCTCATGGCTGCCCACCCCCAGAACATTAGCTTTTTCCAGTTTAACACCATAAAACGGATGAAACCCATCCTTTTGTGTTCGCTTTATTCTTTTCTTTAAATACCTGCTGAGAATTTTGGTTAATTAGAGGGTTGTTTGGAGGTTATTCACAGGTCTGATGCATCCTTTGCTCGAGGGAAGGTGATTGTTTGTTGATAAGATTTGAGATAGAGCAGGCAGAAGACAGTCCTGAGGTGTTGTGAGCGGACAAAATAAGCCTGTGAGTCTGAGCATGTGAGAGATGGAATGACTAATCTGCTCTGACTCCCCTGAGAAACACCAGTCTGTCTTTTCATGGTGTTACTACTATGCCCTTGTGCCTGGGAGAGGGTTAATTTGTGGTTTTGAGGACAATTTCCTCTCCCACTGGGACCTGTTTGTGTGTGTATTCATTTCATGAGTCAATACATTCAGTCTGAGATTTGATGTCAACACCGTGTATATTCTAGAGATCATAACCAAGATGGCATTTATCTAATATCTTTCACATTTAGGGATAATTTTAGTTGACCTTGCATCACCATTGTTGGGTATGATTGCCATGGATGTCACACCTGATCGAGTAGCAGGTAGCTGGGTTTCATCCGGGCACGTGTTTGCGCCTTTGTAATTGGTTTATTTTTCTTTCTAGCCTAATGGTTTCAAATTGGCAATTCCGCCTCTGATGTTAACCAAACAGAGAAGCAGATTTAAGTTTCTCCTCCCATAACATTGTGGCGAGAGAGCGCAGATCTACATGGGAACAGAAATTGGCTCCAGGCGTACAGCTCAGGCTCCCATCTGCGTCCTCAAAGACTCTGAGGTCTGACTTTGTAGATTGCAAACTTTAAATTATCCCATAAATGTATATACAGGCTAATTTCAGCTTTTGTTGTTGTTGGAAAGGGTCTGCGCATATGTGTGTGCACCAGGAAGAGTGCATGCATTTTTTTGGGGGGGTGCACTTAATTAAACTTAATTTAATGGTAAACAAGTGAACACGTGAATGAGATTAGAGCAGTTTTTGTTGTGGATGGTGTCTCTGTCTTTAGTGCACAGTTATTAAAGACACCAGACTTGAATCACAGATGAATTTAGATGTGAATGTTTGTACACATGAACTTTGTTTGTCCTTGTTGCGTAGACTCATATCTTCATAGCTATTTGTTTATGCTGAGGGTAGAAATGAGATGAGAATTAATTAAGAGTTCCTTGCTAGCTAAGGACATGAGAGGAAATTAGAAAGACAGGAGGGTTGGGGCCTGTTAACAAATCGGGACGTCACACGTTGCCATCCACTTTAAAAGTGGCTATTGAGGGTAGGAAATTAGATTTTTACAAGCACCGACTGCTGTGTGTGTTTGCCGTTACGCTAAATACTGAGAGGTACTGGGATTCATTAGGCAGACCCTGTTACAAGGCATGTCCCAGCACACACCGATGGATAGACGTTTTGAAGATTTACACCTTTACTCACGTCTGGCAAGGAGAAGCGCTTATTATTAGATCTTACTCATACGCGCTGACACAGTGACGTGTGTGCGTGTGCGTGTGTGTGTGTGTTGCCCTCAATCTCTTCATGGAGGCCCGACATCTTTTATCGGTGATGATCCCACTTCCTCACAGGTTTGCAAGCTCATGTTTATATGAATATGGATTTGAGAGCTTCGCAGTCCGGCTGTGCAGACTAAACATTTCTTACACGGTTTTCGTGTGTGTGTGTATGTGTGTGTGTGTGTGTGCGCCTGTGTTGTCCACCTCACATCACAGCCGCAATCAGATTTCCCCCTATGCTGAGAACTGTGTGTATGGGGGCGGGGGGAATGCTCTAAGGTAATGTCTAGACAGAATCGACCTCTTTCTTTTCAGCTGTAATGCTAAATTCGGCTATTAATGCAGCTTTCTGCCTGAGATGTTTATGAGACTTGACATAAGTGTGAGAAAGAAAAGGCAACAAATGAAATGAGAACAAGAGAAAAAGCGAGGATGAAAACAATCTGGACATTTTTCCATCCAGTCTTTTTCCACACACCCCCTCCTCTTGCCTCAGTGGTTACGTCTGACTTCAGGTCCAAAGAATCTGATGTAACTGAAATGGAGCTATTAAGGAGGTGCTTTTTTTTAGTCTCTCACACATAACGTTATGGAGGTTTTACTGTAACAGGGCTTTTCAACAATGCAAGTAGAAGAGAGACCCACGTTGACCTGTTGATTTAAGAAAACTGGCCCTCAGCGTTTCTTTCCTCCTCTGCTCAAAAAGTGCATCAGTGCAGTGTTTTTATTCTTTTTGTCTTTTTTTTTTCCCCACATAAGACCTCCTGTATCTGTGTCAGCACCGCTCTTCCTCTCTGTTGCCATCTCAAGTATTTGGACAGCTGTGGCTGCCTGTGTGTATTACAGAGGTTGTGACCCTGAGATCTTGTTTAATACCTGGCCCTCTCAGGCTAATTCATGGCCAGGGCAAACACAGTCGTCTGCTGCGCGTGAGCGTACGCAAGTGTGTCTAGCTGTGAATAAACACCCCAGGCTCATATTAATGTAAAGCTCTACTTAAGACTTACCTCTTCACACTTGTAATGGTGTATTCTGTATCACACTAGCTTCATATGTTACCTGGTTACCTGTAGATTTTTGCATCATTTGTCTCAGTAATTTGAGCCGTCTGTTTGTGTTTTCCCTTTCAGGTTATTCTTTGTGTCTGGGAAAATCCTATTTCTTCCGGTTCAACCATCCTGAGGAAGCCAGCAGAATGAAGAGCATGCTTCCCCAAAAGAGTCCTGTATCGGCTTTAGCCTACAACACAGGTACAACACACAAGGGGCTGACCCTGCGCTGTGATTGATCCTGCTTGGTTTTTCTTCTCTATGTCTAAAATTTCCAGAATATACATGCAGGCCTTTTTTGATCATTACTTTACTACCTTTTCACTTCTTTGCCATCTTCAGTGC
Organism: Benitochromis conjunctus; assembly: GCA_015052645.1. Classification (NCBI taxonomy): domain Eukaryota; kingdom Metazoa; phylum Chordata; class Actinopteri; order Cichliformes; family Cichlidae; genus Benitochromis; species Benitochromis conjunctus. The sequence goes on from VOQK01027388.1 coordinate 28,908, forward strand.
TCCGTTAGATCCAGCTGCTGATGTAACATCTGCTGCTCTTCTCACTAGTCACTTGACTGTTATGTCAGTATAGAGTTACAGGTGGTCACACTCCAGACGGGTTACGTCCAATTGGAGGACCACACTCACCTAATTTAACGACCTGGCTGAACCATAAAGAATGTAAATAAATTCAGATTTCAAAGATCTGATGTCATGTAACTGACTGGCAGGGGAATAAAGGGAGAATGCACGTGAGCTCAACTTTTCTGTGCACGTTAACCATGGCTGCTGCCTGAAAGTGGTGGGAGGAAAGGGTCCGTGTTAGGGTGGGGGCAGGTGTTTCTCTCAGTGTTCTTATGTCTTTCTCAAATGCACTTTCATGCACATTCCAAAACCTAAAATTCAAAGCATATTGGAATGTTTCGGTCATATGGTGTCCGTCCATTGCCACGGCGATACATCTGGACTCTGCTGTCTCGCAGGTGATTTATCGAGCAGCGCCCGAGGTGTGCGCGCACGCGCGAGGCTGCCGTAATTACTGGAAATCCCGCTCTTTAAAACAGGCAGACACAAGGAAGGTGTTCATTGCTTCCACAGCTTCGCGCACATGTGTTAGGAAAGATTATTATTATTATGGGCAGCGATATTCTTCCCAGCCATCCACCCTGATTTTGACTAAAGAGAGGGCTCCCACACAAACACAACTGAAAATGTTAGAGGAGAACAATCATGAAAGGAGAGAGTTGATGCACACCAGCTCTCCGGTGTAAATCTGCCCATGTATGGACACAAACACCCTGTGTGTGTGTGAGCATGCCTGCATGTTTCTAGATCTTATGATGTCTTTTACTTTCTGCCTCAGTTCACTCCACCGTGTAAGGGTTTGAAATTTTCTCACACAGGCTTATATTCATCTATAATCTATCTATGCACTTTTAGGTGCTCCAGGTTCTCACTTTCTTTTACACATGGAACACACAGGCGGAGCCACAGTTGCAGGAAAGTGTCTGTGGGTGTATGTGGTTGTTAAACACTGGGTGGTCTAAGCTTGAACATTGTAATAGCTCCTTTTCCACATAAAGCCACAGATCATTTTGAAAACTGGGCATGGTTTGCGCATATTGCTTTACCCTAAGTGTTTTCACCTGCTTGGCCTTTTTCAGAAGATATTTACTGTTTTGTTTTTGGAATTTTGCACCTAAATAGAATCTAGAGCTATCAGGCAGACATACTTGTGCCGATCTTAGCGATGCTATTGAAAGCAAATGATAGTTTATTTGTAAATCCAGCAGGAAGGAAGAAAAAATTGACTCAGCTGAGGTTTTGGGAGAAAAAAAGACCCCCTCACTGCTGAAGCTACTTTAAATAAAAGGCTTAAGGAAGGGCGGGCGGGGGGGGGTCCTCGCGAGGGTTGTCCAGAATATTTTGTGGTTTATCTCATCTACCAAATCCTATACTGAGGAACTGAACTCGAGTTAAACTGTTTGTCTTGGATCTAATGAATGGTTTTGTGTGTGTGTGTGTGTGTGTGTGTGTGTGTGTGTGTGTGTGTGTGTGTGTGTGTGTGTGTGTGTGTGTGTTGGGGCGACAGGATTGTTTCCTATTTTAG
>VOQK01027391.1:0-10154 GCA_015052645.1 Benitochromis conjunctus
ACTGGACATACCAATCCAATACCAAAGTATCTCTGACAGGCCAGTATCATCTGGGCTCTTCCCTGACTTCAGGTATTTATCCTGACAGTCAGCTCCCTGGCCACATGGTAAATGATATGAAATAACTTGTGAGAAGGCTTTCACAGTATTTTGACTACTGTCCCATAGCCTGAGCATAATGACAAGCTTTAAGCAGTACTTATCAGGGAAGGCTGAAGAACTCCTGACAAAGTGTGAAGCACTTTGAGACACCACAGATAAAGGCCAACCGTTTCAGTGCATTTTATTCGTCCAGCGCCACCTTTTCTGTTCAAAAGTGGAGTGAAATCACAGACTTCTCAGAATGCCTCCAAGTTTGCATGTAAAAAGAAAGAGACTGCCCTTTCCAGCTTCTCTGTCAAATATTCTTGTAACACTGCAGCCAGAAAAGCTCGCTCATCGTGAACAGCACTCGTCTCTGCTTTCCTGCCTACCTTCTCCCCAGCCACAGAAACAGATAAGCGAAGAACCTGACAGAATACTTCCCACTGCTAAGCTCCCAGCCTGCTGAGTCAAATGTTTCTCTCTCCAATTGTGTAAGATGAAATACAAAGAACTGCACATACAAGAATGTGTGATGGTTTCAGTCTTGACTAGTTTTCCAGCATTTCCATCAGCCTCACAATTTTACTCCATAAAAAGCAACAGCAGCTTGTTTTTTGCTCTGAAAAATGAAAGCCATGAATCTCTCCCCACATTTATCCTGAGCCCCCACGTTCTCATTTCTCCTCTATTAGGCTGCCTCAGTACTGAATGTCTGACTCAACATGTCCTCAGCCACAAACAGAAATCCTGTGGTTTTTCATGCATTTTTAGGTCCATCTAGTGCAGGTCTCACCCTTCACATGAAGATACTAGTTTGAAGATAAAGGGGACGATCCCAGCTACCATAGGGCGAGAGCCAGGGTTCACCCTAGACACAGAGACAACGCTCACAACCACACGTGTGGTCAATTTAGACTCACAAATTATCCTAACCAAACGGTGCATGTTGTTGGACTAATGGAGTAAGCCAGAGAACCCGTGCAAACATAGGGAGAACATGCAAACGCCACAGAAAGACCCCGGCCAGATGGTGGATACAAACCCAGACCTGTGCAAACAACAGCAACACTGTGCTGCCCTCGTTAACCAAGTCATGTGGACAAACACCATAAACTGTATTTAAAAGATGGATGTGGCTCCTGGGTCTGAAAAGTGAAGCCAACGTGGAGGTGCTTTTAACCTGCAATCTTTCTAATGGCCAGCATGGGGCAGCTCTGAGAATTGCAAAAAGTCCAGTTGAAGATCTACTGTTCAGCAAACTAAGTATGAGCTCAGTAAACCTTCTCCTGATGAGTCTCAATCGCTACTTTCGAGGATAAAGCAGGGTTTGCTTTAGGGCAGTGCTACCTTGAGATTAGCGTACAGTATGTCTCTGTTTCTTAGACACACCTTTCATTTATCACGCCCAGCACCAAGACAGCAATGCCAAAAACATTTACCAAAACCTGCGTTTCACTAAACTGTGGCTACATCTATCTATGAAATTCAATTGAGCAGCTGTTTAAACATTGTGCTATAAAATGAGAGTCTAGCCCACTGTCATCATGCTTTTCTTTTTTCCCCCTCCCTGTCTTTTTTTTCCTTTTTTCCCCCCAGAGGTCTGAAAGGACAATAAAACCACTGTGGATGTGGAAAAGAGAATGGTTACACCACTAATAAACACTCTGAGCCATTACTGGAGCAGACTTTGCAATTAGCAAAACTAATCAGGCCAGGCTGTGCAGACACAAGCCACCAGTATGTACATTACAGAGTTGGCTGAATAGTTGTTATTAGAGGGCTGTGGCTATAACACCAGAGCAATAAGTGTCATCTTTAAGTTATTTGAAGAGACCAAAATGTGAAGATATTTTGTTTACTATCGCATAACAAAAAGAACAACACGTAATACAATTTCAGATTCTATTAACGTATAACCAATAAATATAATTGATTAATGAGCTTATCGAGTGACAGGAGTCACAGAAGACAGTAGGATAGATCTGTGAAGCCATCTGATATAAGGAATGACCAAAAAAAACAAAACAAACTTAATCCAGTCGTGTGTCAGTGAGTTTTCCTCTGTATACACACACAGGAACTCCAGGATTGATTGTGGCTTTTGCCTATCATAGCGTCGTCTCTGTGTGTAATCCCAGACTGACTGATTGGCTATGATGGTTGGTTATGACGGTGACGACTGGACTCTGTGGGGATACCATCTGTTCTTCTTCTTCCGGCTGAAGTGAATGCTTATGACTGAGTGTTTAGGCTTGTTCCCCTGCTGTGAAATGAATTTGAGATGCTTCCATGACAGTTCTGTAGTACCTTTGAGACTTGGGGTCAACTAAACTTTGGGAGTAATTTCCATATTGATCTGAGAGCCACTCACACAGAATGAGTCCAGAACGGCACTTGAAAGCTTGAATAAAAATCTTCATGCATACAAGATGGAAATCACTCACTTTACAAGCAGTAATTTAGAAATGAAGGCGAGTCTAAAGGTAAAGACAGGAGACATGAATAAATACAGTCAAAGCACAACAACAAAAACAACAACTAGTAATGCCAGTTTGGGTGGCTCTGATCACTATTTATGAGAGCAACTCTTAAGAGCACATGTTTTCTGTACTGAACTGAACACACATGGATACATGCCACTTTTAGAACTGCCAATATTACCCTCCAGAGAATATCATGGCACTGGTCTGGTGAAAGAGATATCCAGCAAATAGCAAATGGGGGCTGCAGGGAGTATAGTGCCTCATGTTCGGCTTGACGAGAATTAAGTAAATTTGTTTAGTTTAAACTGATATTTGAAGTCAACAATTTATTCACAAGGAATAAACTAGTGAATCAACATGTCCAGAACTGAAAGAAAGCAGTTTATTGCATACAGCGACACTCGTTTCTTCCGGTTCCTTCCATGACTTTGTGTTTTAAAAGTGTGCAATTTAAAATCTCAACCAACTTAATCACTATTACAGACTGGTTTGCTAGGACACTGATTAGTCTATGAATCCACATACTGCACTTTACCATGAGAAACAGCTAGGCGGGGTCAGGCTATCCAATATAACATAATGTTACCAGGCTTCTGTGAGCTGCCTCTGGCTCCAGAAATTTTAAAGTGAAATTCGAGCTCAGTTTTGGGACATTCAATCACTGAAAGGGAATGAATGAAAACAACAGTGGGGAACTGAAACTGGTTCCACCTCTGTGATGCAGAGAGACTTCCTAAGCCTTTTGCTTCCTTTTTGATGGTAATTTGCCAAAGGTTTTGACTCACTGCAATTTCTATTTCTTTATGTTTTATATACAGTGGAATGTTTGCTCTGGCAAGAGGTGTAAATGAGTCTATATCATCTTTGGTACTGGAACAGTATTCACATTTCAGATATTCAAATGTATAAAAGGCTTAGGAAGTCGCTCCCTCACAGAGGTGGAACCAGCTCCCCACTGTTGTTTTCATTCATTCACTTTCAGTGATTGAATATCCCGAAACCGAGCTGAAATTTCACTGAAATGCACGCACGCACGCACGCACGCACGGCCGAAAAAAAGAAAAAGTGAAAGGAACACGTTTTAATCCAAGTATAGCATCAAGTTAACTCCACTTGTAGGATATTGATGTGGTCAGTTGAGTAGCAGAGGGTGTTGTTAATAAGTTTCAGCTGCTTTGGTGTTAACGAAATTAGCAACAGGTGCTCTACAGAGGCAACAATGTACAACCCCCCAAAACAGGAGTGGTATTACAGGTGGAGGCCACTGACAGTTTTCACTCCTCATATTTTCTGACTGTTGTTTACTAGCTAGGGTCAGTGTCACAACTGATGGCATGAGGCGATATCTGGACCTGCAGAGGTTGCACAGGTAGTCCGATTCCTCCAGTTACTCCAGAACAGCTGGACAGGGCTGAAGAAGGTCCTTAATCCTTTGTGCAAGGTGGAACAGGATGGGCACTGCCACTGGTGTGAAAGTCTCTGACCGATCAATCACAAACAGACTTTATGAGGGTAGGCTAAGGGCCCAACGTCCTCTAGTGTGCCCTGCCCCCTCACTGCCTGGCACCATGAAGCTCGACTGTTATTTGCCATAGAACAGGTCCACCACTTGGGCCTTGTGCTTCTCATAGATGAGAACAGGTTCGTCCTGAGCACATGTGATAGACATTAAAGGGTCAGGAGGAACCATGGAGAACACTGTAACGTCATTCAGGATGAGTGGTTTGGTGGTGGGTCAGTGATGGTCTAGAGAGAAATATCCATGGTGGGACACGCAGACCTCAATAGTACCGTATTTTTCAGACTATAAGGCGCACTTAAAATCATTTAATTTTCTCAAACATCAACAGGGCACCTTATAATCCGGTGCGCCTTATGTATGAATTCTGATTGTACTTACTGACCTCGATCCGATCACGGCGCTCACAAATCTGTCCACGAATGTTTTAGTACGACTTTGGTAAGCTACGAAGCCGCACCGCTGGATGGATTGTCGGAGAATTACGGCTACCGTAGTCAGGAGCCTCGCAGAGTAATCCAGGTCCAAGCTTCAGGTCCCAAAGTCAAACGAACACTGAGAGTTACAAACTGTCTAAATTCTTTCCGGCAATTTTCATCATCACAGGAGCTGCAGTTCTAACTCTGAGTGACATAATTAACAGTGTCTTAACAAGTTGTAGAATGAGAAAATCGGAGCCGGTGGCTGTTGATTTCACTGGCAATGATAGCCAACTGTCAGTGGAAAATCCACTGCCACCAGTTACAGCACTACAATTAACAACAGAAAGGAACTCGTGACTGCTGCCCAGTTAGTAGCCTTGTCTGTGATGGATGCTCTGGTATTTTGCTCAAAGACAGCTTTGGGGACACACATGGCTTTAAAAACACATTAAAAACACAAAGATCTGCGTCCTATTCAAGACCACTGAAGGTTTCACCTGCTGACATTTTTGTGAGTAACCAAACAGGAGAAGGGACAGACCTTAGGTGAACAGAGCTATCAGAATCTCACAGTTCTATCATGAAGAACATCATACCATTGCTTGAATGTGATCGCCATAAAGCCTCTGAAGTGAGGTCACTGGGATAGTGGAGCTGTGAAGCTGCCAGTGAGGCTAACAGCAGCTCTAACAATCCAGGGCGGAGCTGTCAAACTGAAGCACAGAACCCACTCTTGCATCTTACGACCATCACGATTACATATATCATATATTACACCTTTTTCAATATGAACATGTTGCTGGGTTCAATGCTGAAATTCCCTACAATCAGTATTACCATTCCACTTTGTCATTAAAACCATGTTTGATTATCACACTTTTAATCACTCATGGTAAACACTGCTGTAGCTCCACCAAAGCCCGACAACTGTGCAGGCAACACAGTAACATTTGTTTGTTTAGTGCCTTTGAAAAAAATGACAGAAGGTACTCGTGGAGCGCTCTGGAGATTTTCAGCTTCTGAGAGGACAAAATCTGCATTTTGGTTGCATTTTGGATTTGATAAGATTGCTAAGAGGCGGCACAGTGGTGTGGTGGTTAGCACTGTCACCTCACTGTGAGCAGGGGCGTTCCTGTATGGAGTCTGCAAGTCTCCCTGTGCCAATGTGGGGTTTCTCCTCCCACAGTCCAAAGACATGCAGGTCAGGGTCACCGCTGATCAGTTCATAATGTGGGAACTCAAAGACATTATTAATGTTCACCCAGTAGATGTTACAGTGACAGCTGTAAACGTGTGAGGGGATAGAGAACAGATGATAGCCATGTTAACCAGCACCATTCTACACTACTTGATGTTTAAAAAAACAACAACAACAAAGCAGCAGCTGGACATCAGCTTTGTCAGATCAAAGTGAAATATAACCAGGCATCCAAAGCAGGGTGTAACTTTCTGCACTGGGATGTTGATACCAGCATGGAAAAAACCTGCTAGCACAGCTAACGTCAGCCAGACCTGCAAACTAAACTGGCTTTTTGTCTGCCTGAAATGTCATCCATGGAGCAAAGCGCCTCACATATCAGCATCTACTAAGGAACTTTATTATTATTGGATTCACATCCAAAATGAATTTGGGATTTTGAGGTGAATTTGTTTGGCCAATTCGTGATTTCATCTATTTATAGTTTGCTCAGTTTAAAACATTTTAAAGGTTTTCTGTCTCAGAAAGACAAAAAAAAGTCCACTAGTCTATTTTTTCCTCTTGTTTTAACAACTACTTTAACTTGGTTTCAGGGAACAGCCCCACTCATTATTTTCAGAAGTATCACATTGCATTTCTTCTGCTACTTATAGGTGGCCATCTAAAGAATATACAATCCATACAACAGGTTTCCTATTTTAGAGTCTCATCTAAAAACAGAGAAACGAGGTAAACAGGTTTCCCAATGTTCCAAAAGCAAAGTTAAATACATTGAAATTTGTGAGACTGTTCATTTCATGTTGCAAATATTGTAATGCCCTCTGTTTTTCATTTTAATTCCTGCGTCACCTCACCTCTTGGTCACGAAGCAAGCTTTTTTTTCTCTGACCAGCTATGAAATAATCATAATAACAATAGCTAGTAATTTATGTTTTTTTGAGCAGATCAAAAGTCTGATGCATGTCATTTCCCATTTAAAGGAAAAAAATCTGGGAAAGCAAAGAGCAGCAATAAATGGAGAGAAAGACAGCAAACAGGGTGGAAGCTATCAGTAGGCAGCGCACAGGATTTCAACCTTATGCATGTTTTGGATCTCATCCACAGGCTGGAAGTCTCTCCAGTCAGCCAGCAGTTTAGCTGCCATCCCAGTGAGGCGGTTTATCTGTCCTACATATGGCATCACAGACGGGACTTCCATCCACATATTTCTACCAGTTACTAATGAACTGTTTTCATCTTATGAAGGGGAAGCTCTGATCCGGCATGTTGTGCTCCAGCTGTACTTATAAACAGCACTACAGGGTCAGCAGCTATCAATGCTCACCTGAAATATGTCTGGATGTCTCCATAAATATTTCTCTGCTATTGATTTACAGAAACCTCCATTGATAGGGTACAATGGCTGCCTGTTGCTCAGCAAAGACTGGGCATGGATTAAATGGTCGGCTGCAATAACCACTAACCAACCATTAAATAGTAGTGTGGCTGCTGGGCAGCACAGATTATTAAAATCTAAAATATGTATGTGGATAACCTAATTCTCCTTTACGTTTCAGTGATAGAGAACAGAATTTATGATTCCATCAGTTATGGGATGTTGTCCAGGTCCTGAAGCAGCCCCAGACTATTACACTACCACCACCATGTCTGACAGTTGGTGTGATGCTCTGTTTATGAAATGCTCTGTTAGTTTTATGACAGATGTAATGAGATGCTCACCTTTTAAAAAAACCTTAACTTTCGTCCCACAGGTCGCTGAGTATTAAATAGACATTAAACAGTTATATGTTACGATGCTGCACATCACATGTGGAACACGTGTACTGTCGACTTTCCGCTGCACTACAACAGTCTGTGTCTCTCAGCATAGGAGAATTGTACAATGTACAATTGTGTTAAAACAACTTTCTTTTCCATGGCCACACATTGTATGTCTGGACGTTGCCACGGCAACAATGTTCAATGAAAAGTCGCAATTTCCATAATGATGCATTGCAAAGCTCTTCAGAGGACACGAACCAAATCTGAATTTGAAGCCTCTCTGATTAATTCACTTGGAAGAGTTTGTTAAAGGGGACGTATTCTGCTCATTTCAAACTGCGTCTTTATTTCCTCACATAGATTTGGAGCAGCTTTGCATGATTTCCAATTAGCACATAACTTATCTTATACTGGGCCTTGGTGCCCTTTAAGGCAGCCTTCTTCTCACTGGCTGCCCGTCGCAAACCAAGGTTTGAGAAACAAGTGGGTGGGACTTCTGTGCTCACCCTATAGTTTTAAGACGCTTGTTTTCGAGTCTGGACATGGTATGTATGCGTACAACATGCAACATGCAGAAATTTGTCACCACACTGCCCAAGAACCAAACATCATTTTTCCTATTCAAAGATTTAACTTTGAAATTTGTTATTTTTAATGCTCTAACATGTCAAAAAAACATGGTGACAGTGAAGAGTCATGGACTGAAAGAGAGGGCTGCACACCTCTATGGTCATGAGACAAATGTCATTATCCTGAATCAAATGGCATTTCCCCCCCTCATAGACTCATAAGCTGTGTAGGCTATGTTAACCCAGGCATTCTGTTTGAAAGGCAGTCATGTAATATGTCTGAACATTTTGCAAAATCAACATAGTCAGAAAGGAGCAAAGGCAGAGATTTCCCACAATGCAACTCAAAATGATCTTTCATTAGACCCTTGCTGTGGTAATTTCCTCATATCTGGCACACTAATGTGCAGTCTCCAAACCTAATCGCCAAAAACACAATAGCACAAACACTGACAACACTATAACATAATCAAGGATATTTCCTCAGACTTGTCACAGCAGAAAGACTCTGTTGTTTTAATGTGCATAGCATTATTAACAACAAAAAGTAAATGTATATTCGTGGGTAAAATCTGACATAGCTGCCCTCAGGTGACATGTTAAAAAACATGCTGCACTCGTAGCTCAAACCTGCACATCTTGTGAGCTCAGATACTCAGATAAACATCAAGTTACTCATTAACGTTTTATCAGATCCCTGAATCAACATATGAAAGCTATACCCCCAGCAGCCTGCACCCGCCTTAAATTACCAGCAACGTGATCCATTTGGTTCGTTTGCATAGGCCTCCTCCTGCACTCCATCCTGCTCTGCGGTCCGCTTATCCCCGACTAGATTACGACATCACAAAACAGCATGCAGCTTTACAGCATTCAGCTTTACAGCACTCAGCTCTGCGTCACCTCCTGAGGGCCTCGTGACCCTAGTTGGGGTTCTCGTCAGTCCTGGCTCCTGATCCTCTGATCTTTGTCCACCAGGATTCAGCGGTCTACTTTTATATTGCACTAGGTCAAGCCAAAAACCTTCCCTCCCCACACAGATAAAAGAAATAATCTGCAGTGTCAGGCTAAGCGGACATACTCCTGTATAGATAATTTACACATCAGCATCATCATCAGGAAACATTTAGCAAAAGGAACGATCCAATTCTTAGTTTTACCTGCCTTTCATCTTCCTCTTCTTCTGATTTTTCACCAGCTTGCTCTCACTAGTAACGTGGGACCACTGTCTCATATATGCTAAGCTGCTGCTGCCATGGTAACCTCCGTGCAGGATTTAGACCCAGTTCAGGACTGGAGGGGCATTGAGCAAGGGGCAGGTGGAAGGGCTGAGCGGCCTTAACTGTAATCCCCACCACCACGAGCAAAAAATAGAAAAAAAACTAAGATAGACAGCACATCTGCAAAAACACAGACAGATGCACACGACACGCCACTAATCCAGCGGTGAGAATAACCCACATCAACTCGTGCTGCCTTAGCAGGAGCGTTGGAGAGATAGAGAGGCCTCTGTCTACCTGGTCGGATGGAACAGCATAAAGGTGTGTTTCAGAAATGCTGAAAAATCTGTCTTCGTCAGTCAAATTCGAGTGGTGACTAACAGAAATAGTAAGGAAATAACAGCTAAATGAGTCACAGCCTTCATTTCCTTCATTATACAATCTCTGATTGTATAACGTGTCAAAGGAGATCCCCGGAACGTGTCGGAGATTACTTATACCTCAGTGGTAGAGAGAGTAACAACCGGCATGGAGCACCTGCTGGCTCATGATAGAGCTCGCTGTGCACAGGGAGGCATACCTCGGAACAGCTACAGCAGTGTTTGTCCTAAAACATCCCAGTGAAGCATGTGTGTTGACTGGATGAAAGTCCATATGCGTTTTTGTGAATGTGCATGCTTGAGGGGAGGGTGTGTGTGACGACAGTGTGTGTGGGTGCACAGCTGTAGAGATGACGTAACTAGCTGAAAGCTGATCCACTCAGCCTATCGATGGGGACAGTGGTCTTTGGAGCTGGGATCTGACTGAAGGGAGTCTGAATGAGGGCTTTCCAGCACTGATGGCTACTGCACAGTTGCTATGGGGCTTTATGGTTTCTGTGTGTGTGTGTGCGTTGGAA
>VOQK01027392.1:21194-38213 GCA_015052645.1 Benitochromis conjunctus
CTGTTGGATATTAACAAGGTAAAAGATTAAATAGTGGACTCTTTGAGTAAGAGACACTTTGGAGCATCTCTGGGATTAGAATAACCGAGATTTTTGCTTCAGCCTAACTGCAACTGCAAATTACAGAGAAAATAATCTTCTTTTGACAATAATTTATTAAACTGATGTTTCTAAATATTCTGGAACTCTTCCATATCTGATCAAATAGAAATAAAAATGATACAAATATGATTCTGTTTTAAGCTCGACGTTCTCGCCATTGACTGCACCCTGCTCTGCAACCTTTGAAAAAATGATCTTGGGTTGCGTTGGGTTATGGCTCTCTGCCCATTACTTTATATGGAGGCTAATAACTAAGAAGAAGACTTGCTTCCAGAAGGACCCTGGAAGCTTATACATTTTTAAAAATGCCAGCAGTAAAAGCAAATAACTGAAATAGATCATACTCTGCTCAGAGGTTTCCACTGCAGTTAAAAAGAAGAACAATAATGTTATGTGTATTGATGCATTCACAACAGATGTGAAGCCAAGTTTTTGCGAGATTATCCCGCACACTGTTGAGTCTCATGACGCCATCGACAATCAGATATGCAGCAAGCTTACTGTCACCATCTGAAGACAGCTGGAGCTTAATGGTGCAACACCATTTTTATAGAGAGAGAAATAGAAGGAGGCTTGGAGAAAATTGAGGAAAAAATCTTATGATTTTATGCTAAATTCTGCATGACACATACCATAAATTGTCTGATCAAACAGTAACTAAATATGAATCTAACGCTGACCCCAGCTTTTTGGACTTGCCTGGCCTTTGTCAGCATCCTGAAAGTGATAAAAGGTTAGTTTGAGGCTTTCCTTGCAGAAGGATCTCTGCTGTATTATTACACATTGCACTTAACCACCTACCTGAGTGTACACTGTACACAGTGGGGCTATGTTTTTACAGATTCACTAGAGAGGTTGTAATGCATGCACCCAGATGAGCTGCAAAGCTGCCACCAGTGCTGTTGCCCTAAAGGCATTTACAGGCAGTTTCTACTAGACATGCATTAACTGTGTACCGTGCAACCATGCTTTCAACTTTAGCTGCAATTAAATATTAAGTGACGCTTTTAAACCACCATCTACTGACTACATTAACAACTAACAACCCATTACTAAAAAAGCTATTGGTCAGTTACAGTTGCAGCAATCATTGCTTCTCAAATATTGTCATTTTATCATATTTCATTATTATTTTCTGTGTAACCATAAAACTACAGGAGGTGTGCCCAAAATGAGGCTTAAGAATGTAAATGGGTAAAACAATTAATAGTTCTAAACAGAGTTATACTCTGGGATTACTTTAACAGTTACAGTATCATGGAGCTGTGTTTTGTGCCTAAGGTTTGAGTTTTTGTATTACTATTTGGATTCCTGCGTATTTAAGTTTCTTTTTAGTTTTGTACTCTTTTTATCAAATATGTTCTCATTGGTTTCTTTATGATTATATTTTCACTTTAGTCTTTAGGTTTTATCAATTTTAGTTCCTGTTGTGATTTAAGTTAAATATAACATTTAATTCTGCCTCTCCTGTTTTCCTTCATACCTTACTGTTAGGCTCTGTCACTGTGTTAGTTGTTCCTCTTTTATTTTGGTAGTCTTTATCTTTTGTATTTAGTTTGACTTCCTCTGTTATCAGTGATTAGTTTCAGCTGTCTTCTGTTACCCAGGTGTTTCCCCTTCCATTGATTGGACCTAGTGTGGCTTTTTTCAGTGTTTTATTTGTTCCTGAGTAAATCGGTTTGGCTGAAATTAAAGTTATAGTTTTCACTCAGCTGAGTAAACGTTAAATAGAAAACTGATTAAACAGAAATGTGAGATGTAGCGAATTTACTCCAATGTCCTGTTATATTTTAGAGAGCAAGAAGCAGACGGCTGAGTTTATTAAACTCAGCGAGACAGCTGGTGATGCAAATCTGAAGGCTAGACCGTCCCATTTCACACCCTCGTACTTCTGGTCTTCTCGGTCTTCGAAGGACCCGGCCCACGTAGACTGCGAAGGCCGGGTCCTCCGAAAGATGCAGCCCCTGAATTTGGACACACCCTGTGTGTATATATAAGCATCAGTTTCTTTTCGTCCATTGCCACATTGTCTGCTGTATTGTTTTCTCTAACGACCAACAGGGGGCGACCTCCGTGATCCCCCCCCAAAAATCTCACTCTATAAAAATCTATGAGAAAGTGAGCCTCCTCCTCACTTGAATAATGGCCTCAGAAAACACTTTGCTGATGACCTCATGGTCTTAGTGGCTAGTTTTATATTTTACTTAACAGAACAAGATATTCTTTTGGTAGATTTTGGTCACTTTCAGAGAGAAACAGATGATAAAGCTACATATGCTTCAGATTATAGCTACCACGTGTTTAACGTCACGTCACCTCCTCACTTGTTTTTCTTGTAAGGGCAATTTAAGCCTCTTACCAATTTAATATTCCATTTAATTGTAATTGTAGCAAATGATGGATGCATTTGGTATGTTCCCAAGCAATGTGTTACCTAATGATGCTTGGACTAGCATAAAATCAGTTAAATATGTGGTTGGGTATTTTGCAGACATTTTAAGTGAGAGACACGACACTTCAAATAATCCTAAATTGAAACCATTACGAAAATTTGCTACAGCAAAAATAGTGGCAGAAATATAGCTTCCAGAGGGGGAAAAAAATCTTTGTACAATCTTAATTTGGGGCAAATTCAGCAGAATTTATAAGTAAATAAGTAGACAAGTGTTCTAACCAATCAAATTTTAGTTCACTTAGACAAGATACTTGATTATTTTACGTCAAATTGTCTAAATAAATAGGTGCCCTGAGGCAATTAAAGATGGCACCCGATTTGCAAGAGTTGCTTCTAGAAGGTCTCGGGGTCATTTTTGTGAGAAGAAAATTAGAGCGGACTGACTCTGTTTGCTCCATCTCTCCAAAACTTGGGAACTTCTTTGTGTTAGGTCTCCCACAGCCACTCCTGTTGATGTCAGTCATTCCAACTTTGGGCTCTGCAATTTTTTTAATTTTTTAATTAAGGAAGCAGGGATGCACCGGCTAAAAATTGGCTAAAAATGGACTTTGTTGACTGCTGTCAGCTTACAGGACAAAATAATTAGTATCAAGTTTTGTACCACATATCTTGGATTCAACTTAATGAACTCGATTGTCATTATTCAATGATACTGATTATTAGCAAGGTTACGACAGTTATGAACTCTAACAAAGACTTCTTTGTCTCACTCTGGAATAAACAACAAAAACACAAAAAACTAAAAACAAATGTTCTCTAATGACAAACCCATAATTTTACACAACCCATCAATGAAGCAATCCTAGCTAATCTTGGCACACCTTGTGCACCATATATATTTAGTCCTTTCAGTGATTTCCAGTGAGAAGAATTTAATCATTCAACTTGTTAAATATGAGGAAATAGTGGAAAATTATACTGTTAATTACAGGTGACGCATTCAAGCGTAAAGCTTAAATCTAAAATATTTTCATTTAATGGTGCCAGTTTAAATTCAACTCATTTATTATTGTTTGTGTTCAGAGAGACTTTGGTGATAAACCACTAACAAACATTTTTTATGAAGATGCTTTGTTTGTAAACAACAACAAACAAACTGTAGTTTTAGATATCTGTAAAGGCAGACACTTTCTGTTTAAGACGAGATCCTTCTGGCCTCTCAGTACTCTTAGTTTTGGCATACCTTGATCACCATACATCAAACAATTATTCCATAATAATTATTCCAACAGATTAAACTTTAATCACATGGCCTGGAAAATATCAGAAAACAGTGAAAGTGCTGTCTGTCACAAGTGATGTATTTATGCCCCAAACAATACTACTGCTGTTTTATTCCTGGTTTATTATTCTCTTAAATATTCTCATCAGATTTCTCCCAGATTTGTCTTCTTTCCCTGCGAAATCTGAAGCTATTCATTTGACCGAGGATGAAAAGCAGCAAATCTCCGAATATTTTTCACACTTGCGTCACCAT
The DNA here is from genome assembly GCA_015052645.1 of Benitochromis conjunctus. Classification (NCBI taxonomy): domain Eukaryota; kingdom Metazoa; phylum Chordata; class Actinopteri; order Cichliformes; family Cichlidae; genus Benitochromis; species Benitochromis conjunctus. Next base: position 25,229 of record VOQK01027392.1, read on the forward strand.
CACTGGTGGTGGTGGTGATGGTGGGGGTCTTCAGCTTCTGTAAATGTCTGACTCGTCTTCATGAGGGATGTTAAAATGGACGCTGAGGCTGCGGAGCGATGAGTCTGCAGTGTGCGCCCTCCCCGGGTGGATTTCACGCAGGGAGCTGTTATGTAACAGCTGATGGATCCGTCCTGACCACAGCAGCATCGCACTAAGCTGCAGCCGTCTGTGTGCCACATTAAACCTGCCCTGTCCTCTCCCCGTTACTGCGCACTCACCTCCAGCCATTTTGGACCAGACCTGCTCTATCACGGTTGATTATTATTATTAATATTATTACTGCTATTATTATTTTAAAATAACAGCACTGTCGCTGCTCAAACGCCCCGTTTTTCCCCTTTTCCTCTTTTACAGTTCCTACGTTTTAGGTTTTTAATCATTTGAACAGTAAACACAGTAAAGTATAAAGCATTTAAGCAGAAATGTCCACGTTTTGTTGGTATTTTGCTGTGAAAAGAACTAAAAGAAATCTGCTTTTTTAAAGCTGCACTGATTTGATAAACCAGCCTTACGTCATGTGTTTAATTCCCTGTTATGTCATAAACATACAGCCCCATTTATTTATTTATTTGCCGAGAACTGACACTTATTATGGTTGCGTGGGTGATTGAACTGGACTGAATATACGTTATACGTCATTTATAGGTATTGATGATCAATATCTAAAAACACCTGCTGAATAAACAGAGCTGTGCGTTTATAAATGAGCAATAAAATACGAGTAAAAATGGCGGGTCATGCACCCACCCCAGCTCCGTCCTTCATGATGATCTTCTTGACCAACAGCACTCGGCCGGTGGCTGCCGCCGGCTCCCCCGCCGTCTCTTCGCACCTGCCGCGGGTCACGAAGCATCCGTGCCGCGTGGATATCCGCGGTTCTCCGGGCGCTTCCAGGGTGTCTCCTTATTGAGTCCCCGAGAAGAAGCTAAAACCGAGCTAACGGAGGATAACGACTACAGAAACGGTGACCGGTAATATCCACAGCACCTCTTTCTCTGGATCCGTTCTCTTCAGCACCGAAACGTCCGCAGCAGCTCGGAGTGACGTCAAGCTACACTTAACACGCAGACTGCTTCCGGCTGGTGATCTTTTCACAATAAAAGCCGAACGCAGCCACATCATTCCATAGACTGTATATATAACATTAAGCAATCACTGTAATATCATAAAGTGCTCATTTTGGAGCCTAAACAGTTCAGATATTTTTCATCACAAGCAAAAGAAAGTTAACGGATTACATTTTAACAGTACGTCTCACTTTTTCTACTATTACCTTTTCAGTAATACAGTACAGATTACTGTACTAATTATAGTTACAACTATGTTGTTACTCTCATATCAACGACGAAAAAAGATGCTCTTCAATCGAATGGATGCAAACTCAGCATCAAAGAAGAGTTACTGAGGCACTATGTCTTTTGGTCATTTGTTGTCGTGTACTGTGTGCAGCAGACAGTAATGGTGGACACAAAGTGCAGACTCACGGAGGCGAAAAACTGCACTCAACACAGCTTTAATGCTGAAGACGACAAAATAACTAAACCGAAAATACAAATAAAATAAGCAGGCTGACCGACAGGGCACACAGTGTGTGAGATGAAGGAGATCGCTACACAAACCAAGGAAAACACAGGGCTTAAATACACAGAGGGCGCAATCAGGGAATGGGAGACAGGAGGGAAACACAGCTGGGACAAATCAGACCTAACGAGACAAGGAAAGCAAACCAGACACACTGCACACATGACGGGGACTATCAAACTAAAATAAGAAACATAACACAGCAACGCGAACCTGACACTGAGACAGAGACATGAAAAAGGCATAACATAGAACACAGGGAAGGCATAAAACAAACCTAAGACTGGAAATCAGGAGATACTAAAGAACTTAGTGTTTCGGCATTTCTTGCTCCCTAAGTCACAGAACATAAACAAACAAAATCAAAACCACTGGGTCACTAGACCCAGGTACCCTAACATTTTTATTCGTGGAGCATATCAACTCAAAAGTCACCCACAGCCAGTCACAGTTAAATACCAGACCTGGCTTTGCAGTCAACCAACTTCTATGACAAAGTATTTACCCCTAGAGACTGCTAGAATTAAAAAGGCAAGGGGTATATATTTCTAAACAATTATACACAAAGTAAACTGAAGTGTTTGAAAAATATTAGAGCAATACAAAAGTATCTGAAAAAAGAGAAACAAACCTAGATTTATAATAGAACACATGCAATTGTGTTATCCTAGCTATTATCTCCTGCTATAAAACACAGGACAGATTTAGCAGCCTTAAAGCATCCAGCATGCTTAGATAAAATCCTCAAAAATTAAAAAAAAGAACTACAAGAGAATTAATCATTATTTTTAAGCTAAAAAAAGACCCAAAGAAATACAAATGTTTATTTCCACAGTTGACTAACAGAAACTAAACACTAATTTCTTTTTTTTTGAAAGCCGATCTCTAGTTCCTGTCTGATAAACTAAACTTGACTGATGATCAGTTGGGTACTGTTTGGTCCATTGGAGATATTTGTTTTCTTAGAGCCTCCCTGAGCCTGACGGGACCAGAACAGAACCCGGACCATCTATTTGATTTACAAGCCATAGAGAAAGGGACTAAAAAAAGGACTGTGAGAGCGCCTCTTTGGCCAGGACCCCCATGGATAAGCACGTTTTTCTCAAGTCAAGTTGGACAATGAGGTCTTTATGAGGCAAAATAATAACACAAGACCGGAAATAATTCTTTCACAATAAATGTGCTGTGAATGGGGGATAGAAAAAAATATAAATCAAAGAATCAGTTTTTATTTGCAACATTTAATTAATTAAAGATGTAAATGCACAATTCATTTAAATCAGTAGATCTTCATCAGCCTGAAGACCAGTCCTGAGAAATTGGGTGAACGTGTGTGTATTATTTTGAAAACGAGGCTGGACCCCGGTTGGTTTGACGGTGGCAGACGGAGGTGAAAAAACGAGAAACTCACGTGTCCGTGGCTGTGGTCGTTATGTATGTGTGTGTGTTACTGTCTGTATGAATAAAACATGACAAAAAAAGAGTGGTGACGGTGGGAAACGTGACCAGCCGACTCGCATCATCAATCAGGAGAGAAGCAGACGCAGATAGTGAACATTTAAAGTGATCACCGTCTTATTTTAGAAGCTTTATTCTGCCTCCACACATAAAGGATGGCCGTGATGACACTTTTTAGTGCCTTAATCTACCCAGTGATGCCAAAAAGATCATAAGAATGATGTACACGGACATGAAGAGCCTCAGAGGCAGAGATGAGCTGTGATCGTGCTCCAAAAGAGAAATCAGATGTGAAGCAGTGTCTGCAGAGATGAAATCAAAGATTTTCTCACTGGACCTGTGTTTGCCTGCAGCAGCTGGTGCACTGAGGGGAAACCAGGCATCTTGGAGCATCCACCAGTTAAAAGCAAATCACATTTCCATGGATACATTTGAAAGAACACATATTTATAGACTCCTTATCCGGAGATAAATGCAGGTGACTCAGCGTCTCTCTGGCAAAAACACGTGTGTGAAGCATTTGATCTGTGTTTAAGTCACCAGGAACCCAAATCTTAGGCTTTGGGGGATTTAAAGGACATGCTGTATTTAGAGAAGCCTTCTATTTATTTTTTTAGACATTTTAAACCGAAACCACATCTATGTGGAATTCCTCATTGTCAGCCAATGCAAGAACACCTTTGCAATCAAGAAATAAATGACTGATTGATTTACACTGATCAGTCGGTTGAACTTCATGGGTATTAGTCGGTTCAGAAGCAGAGACCAGTGAGAGTTCATTTCACCTGCTCTGCTGAAAATCAAAGTGAGAGATACCACTCCCGTCTCTCTCACATCTCATGCTCATAAGTGACGTGCTGGAGGTCGTTTTGCTGTGCGCTTCCTGTTCCATGGAGCCCAGAGTTGTGTTTTTGGTTAGAAAATGCCTAAAATACGGAAATGATCAAAGTTATAAAACCTTCAACGGCCCAAATTCAACCTGAGTCGAAATTCCAGCTCTTTGTTTTAAATAACACATTTTTATACCAAATTTGGTGAAGTACGTGTAATTCAAACGACATAAGCCACGTAAACACACCAAACCACAGGACTAAGAGGACCTTATTCTGTAATAACTATGGATAAAGTAGTTTATCTTTTCTCTGTAAGAGAAGTAATAAATATGATCTGTTATTACCCCGCCAATGACAGGCTATTGCATTCATTTTTCCTTTAGCCTGAACACACATTTGAGCACATACAGCAAGTAAACCCTAAACACGCAAGCCTGCATCTTCATTATCAGTGACAGATAACAGAAAGGCAACAAAGGCTAAAAATGTCTGTGGATTATTTCTGTGGATTTCTCACTTTCAGCCCTTCTCCACCTCCTGTCGTCTTTACTTCTCTGTGAGTTTGTCGCCCCCTGTCTCTCCTCACTTCTAACTGCACGTCTGCATATTTCATGTATTTATAGCAGCCCAGTCACTGCAGTCTCTGGGTTACAGTTAGATTTTTACTGTAGCTGAAGGTCTTCATAAAAAAACAAAAACAAAACACATTTACCCTTTGACGCTGTGCTCGGTTAGGAGTCACTGCAGCTTTTAAGGGACTGAAATTTGAAGCACCTGGAAACAAATCAAGGATAAAGTTTGCACACTTCAGCTAAAGAGGGGCAGGCTGTACCAAATCGTTTATTTTAACTGTGCATTACATAGGGAAAACAAGTCACTTAATTTTAGTTAAATCCAGTTCATGTTATATTAATTTAAAATATAGTGAACATTCTTAAAACTCACTTTAAAGAGTTTTAAAAACATTGAGTCATGAGTAGGGTTTTTTTTTTTGGGGGGGGTGCATTACTGTGTCCCAAACACAGCAGTTACAGAAAAAAGTGGAAAACCAGATAGAACGAACAAAAACGTAGATAGGAAACTAAACCTGGATAAATACAATAGGTGAGCGCCACCTACTGTCCAGAAGCTGTTATAAGCGAGAATATTAAAGCAAAATGTAGAACGTGAGTGGATTTCATGTCCTTTATCATGTTACGCGTAGATTACAGTGTTTTCCTCACTTTTCCCCTCACTTTGTTCTCATCCTGTTAAATGCTGACCTGCTTGGCTCGGCTCTGTGTTCCTGTGTTTGGAGGTGTTGCTGGGTAACGGTCCACCTGCAGAGGGAAGTGTAGCTTACCTGTAAGCTGAGACTCAAAGAGCAGCTGTCAGACTGTGGAGCTGAGGTGACTCATCTGTGGGCTTAATGCAGCATCAATAAAACAACAAAATAACAGGAAAGAAGTCGATTTCCTGGCAGACACAAACACCTGGACAGGTGGGTTTCCTCCCGCTCCTGCCCTTGTTCGTAACTGGAGCTGCAAAACGCCATATTTTGAGATTACCCTGCATCTGTGGCACCACCTACAGACGAAATTGCGTGGAAATTTAAGGTCTGGTCACTATTAAGGATTGAATTTCTCAAGAACCATAATTTGTGTTGAGTAAGGATATATTATGTGCACAACTGGAAGAAATTTGTATACAGAATGTGAGTATGAAACCTGTTCTCACAGATTCAGTAAATTTCAAAAATTAAATATTTTCATTATTGAAAAACAAACTGTTTGTTTCTTATGACTGTTACTCCAATATATCAAAACTGTGTGTGAGACAGAGAAGGCGACACAGCAGGTGTGAAGATGGCGTTGGCCAGCGGTCACTGGCTGGAGAAGGAGATAAAAGGAGAAGCACCAAGTCCTAGGTGAGCGCGCCAACCTAAATAATATGCTCTGATGCAGTACCACAAATAAACAGGTAACAATCACTCTTGAAAGATTAGTGTATGAATGCTAAGCTATGATAATGCATAGTATATCGTGACATTGTTATAGTGAAGGTTCTTTTACACATGATACGATCAGGTCAGTAGACCGTTAAAGTAATGAAATAAACTGAATTTAATCACGTTAAAACCTTAAACCTGCATTCTTTTAAATGACCAGTAGGGGCGACTCTTCTGGTTGCAAAAATACGTTTGGTTGGGTAGAAGTTTGTGGAAAGCCCTCAGTTCCATTGCTGCATGTCTTTTAAACAGTTTTGTGACTTTATTGGCTTCTCGGTCAGCTTGGTTGTCCTGAGGCTTCTGGACACAGACAGCTGGAGACCGAGTAGTCATTCCTGTTAGACTCCTCTGAAGTCTGCTGCCTGGGGAACATGCCTAATTGGTGCATTGAAATTTGCATTCTCTGTGTTTGAAATCACAAAGGAGATGGGAACGTCAAGCTAACCGTCTGATGACAAAATTTAAACAACTCGCGGATGTTGAAAGTATAATTTAAGGGTACTTCAATGGATATCAGTGGATGATGTCACTCGTGGCTACGTCCATTCACATACCATATGTGCAGTCCAGGGATTTTAGATGGTGTAAATTTGTAATTAAATTTTTATCACCATAAAAAACAGAAATGTTACATAACACAAACTTAAAGGATTTAAAAATTAAACATTACTACAAATTTGACATTGTTGTTGATTTCTGGCTTATTTTGGCTCCTGATCTCTTTAATATAGCTCACTAGTGTAAACGAGCTAAAATGAAGCACTGTTGGCCAAAGTAATGCTGTTCATAAAGAATCAGCCTCAAACCAAACATCAGAAGATCAAAACGAATCAATGACAACATGAAGCAGGAAATATGTCTTCCTACGCTAATGGGAATGAAAGTTTCGGTGGGGCATCAAAAAAGTAAAAGCCCTAAGTTTAGGAATGCCTAACTTAATGTCCAGCCAACATTTCCATCTGCACCAACATAATTCATTCTTGTAATAATTGGGCTCAAAATGGACTCAGTGAGCAGACTCAAACAGCTGTTGGCAGTTTTTTGTAGCTTATTTACAAGTTGGCAATGGTTATTGATGACTGCCAGTAAGGTTGAGAGAGAGAGACTTCATAACAACAATGTGCACATGAGGTCTGATGGAAATGAGTGCATTACCTGTGGTTCCAAAGGAGAAGGAATGTGACTGTGAGTATTCCAAGTCTGGACCTTTGCCATACATATCTCAGAGGTGGTTTTGGGGCTAACATGAGCATCAGGTCAGCAGGGGGACATTCAGACACTCAGGGAATGAACAGGTGTAGTAGAGCGGGCAGGCAAGTTTGCTGAGATCTTCCCCTTACAGGTTAACCAACATTGCTGGGAGTGTCCACAGTCCACAGTCAGGTGAGTCTCCAAACTAAAATGTTTCCAGGAAGGGTCCAAGAAGGTAACTAGGACAGAGACAAAGACAATGGGTAAGATGATTAAAGACTAAGGTTCACTAGAGACAAAGGTGGCCTAAAGTTCATCATATTGGTGACAACAACCTGGCAAAGAACTGGTGCACACCTCGGCTCACACATACTTGACATTTGATTGCTTCATCAGGAACGTCTATGGGGCAGAACAGAAAGCAGCAAATGGGCCTAATAACTCCACCTGAGGGTAATCAAAAAGAGAAAAGGGAACCCAGATTTTAGGGCTCTTGATAATTGCAGTCTTCAAATAATGCAGTCCTGTTAGTTTTCAATGACGTGCTACATCAAAGAAGTTACTTAATAAAGAATTGAATTATTGATTGTGCCCTTGTGCTTTGTCTGACAACGTACTCTTGTGGGATTGTCCCCACTATGCTCATTTTTAATATCATTTTTAATACTGAGCTCAGTGAAGATGATGTCTGACCCGCATCTGTTTCTGTACGTTTCTTTAAATCCACAGACACGGCCACGCTTTAGCTGTGGCTGGAGACGTCGCCTTTCTTTTCGGGGGTACCTGCAGCATCAGTCAAGAGGTGAGGCGGCTGTTTATTTTTCACTCACAGTGAAACATGAGTGAAGCATGGAGCCCGGGTGGTCTGTGCTTCTGCTAATCAGTCTTTTCTGGTTGATTCAGGAGGGCAGTGTTGTTTACTTCAGTGACTTCTACATGCTAACAGGTACAACATGCAGCTGTAGTCCTGATGTACTTTATCTTGCATGTATTTCTGCAGGTTTTGACTTCTGCAAGTGGTATTGAGCAAAGTTTTAGGATGTAAATGATGCTGAATTCAAAACCCATTTACTGAACTCAGTTTTAAGTTCACACACAGTCCAGTTCAATGAACAAATAATGATAAAAAAAGCCAAAATCTTTTTCTTTAAATTGTACCATGATGATTAAAAACAAGAAAACAACCTAAAAAGCTCCGTAAGATTTAGAAAACCAGGAGAAAAAAAAAGCAGCTACAATAAATAAATAAAAAGAAAGTTATATTTTTTCCAGTGGTTTGGAATAATTATCACATCTGATTAAAATGATCAGTATGCCCATTTACAGTGGCAAGGCCAGTTTTATTTACTCTATATAAAATATCATAAATACCAAAATAAAAGCCTCACAGGTTTTTCCCAAAATAATTTTTGGCAATAGCAAACTTATTTGTAATGTGCTTAAAAATAAAAACATAAAAAGCGGTGTCGATTTACAATGAAACAGCAAAATGAAATGTTACAAAGAAGTAAAACACAAGTTAACATACACACAGGCACAACCACACACAGGACATTGAGTGTAGATCTGTGAGAACTAAAAGGCTTCGAGTCTATTTTTGAATGCATGCACAGATGTAACTGACCTCGGGTCATCAGCAGGCAGCTCGTTCCAAAGAAACATGACCACAGTAACTGAAAGCACCCTCACAGGTCACAGCGCGTTTTTATGACCTCTTAACTTAATAACTGGTTTTAAATGATGACGTTATCAGATCAGTTATTTTGGCCTTTGCGTTTGATGTTTTGCTGTTGTTTGTAGTGACTCCTGAAGATGTGACCTGGGAGGAGATTCCTCAGAGCGGAGACGTTCCCTCGGGCAGAGAAGGACACACTCTGTGGTAAAATACAGCACTGACTCTTTAATTATTGATAGTTTAAAACATTTTGAAATCAGTCAGAGTCAGACAAAACATAGACATTTTTATAACGTTACATAAATAACTTTCACATTTAGCATATTCTTCTCTGAATTCTGGTCTGGATTGTACTGTCCTCATTACCAATATCCTTTGTAGTTATTTCTGTAAGTAAAGCACCCGGTACAGCTCAAATTGCTTTACTTACAAATGAATATGCATTCCTCCTCTTGTCTTCTGTCGTGTTCAAATTTTTCAGAAGGAATTCAAGAGAAATATCGGTCGCTTAAAAGAGATTTAATTTGCTTTGACAGTTGAAATTACAAGTTTTACAGCGCTGGACCTTTGTGACACTTTGGGACTTATGACACTGAATCATGCTGTACAGGTTTTATACTGCGACAATAACAAAAGATTATTATCTTCTCCCAGCACCCATGCTGATGGCTTTATTTGAATCCACTCCATTCAGTCCCGACCTCGCTTCGTATCTGCTTCTCCTGGAATCAGAAAGACAGAAAGAAAACACACGCCTGTGTAGCCGTGATTATCTAATATTATCCTTGCTGATTCTAAGGCCCAGTTCAGGACATCTTCTTCAGACGTCCTGACTATTCTAACCATTATCATGTGTATGTGTAAGCATTGCTGCCAAAAACCGTCTGCACGCTACGTGTACCTGCAAAATTTAAAATACAGACATTAATGCTGGATGAAGCTCTTGACTCTCAAAACATGGAGCGCCAACTCATTTATGAGCACATTTGCATTGTGTATAAATAAAAAACTATAAAAAATTATAAACAATCAATAATTTTTCAACCCTAACACCTCCACTGGCACCCTGTTGGCCAACAGCACTGGAGGCAGTCGTTAAGCTGGGCTGTGACTGATCTGGTACAAAAATCTAATTTTTGATCATCCACATGTTTGATTCGACAAAGATTTGACCAAACCCAAATTCCCTTCCTGACACAATCCTCCCCATTTTCTGGGCATTTTTCTTCATATCTTTGTATTTTTTTTTTCTTTTCTAAAAGCCAGAACTCACTCAGTTCAGTTCAAACAAAGTTGATTGGTCAATAAGATCTAAAGGAGGTAGAATTCCTGATAAGGTTTCTCTGGCTGGACTTGAAGAAGGATCATTAATAGTTGCAGAGGATCTCTCACCTGGTTCACATTTGGTTACTTGAGTTATCTGTTGATTGTTAGCTTCGGTCTCCATCCCTTTCCATGTATTATGTGAATCTGCTCCCAAGCCCTTTGGTGCCCCATCTGCACACACAGACATGTCATGGTGGCAACAGGAACCAGCAACTGATTTTCCAGGACAAGTTTTACTGTGAAAAACAAACTCCATCTTATAATTTATTCATTTGTTTTTCTCTTGAATTATATTAAAAAGTCAAGGAAATCTCCTGTAAAAAGACAGTTCTTTAAGTTCAGTGATAGCACAATGACTGTAATGTTCGCCCCATCCTTGTGCATGTTTTCTTCTCACTGAGCTTCTCCCACCATTAAAAGCGATGCTAGGCTAATGCTATCTGTTTTGGGCCAGGACACTCACAAAGAAGAAATTCTTATTCAAATATGTGATGCATTATGTTAATAGTTATGTTAAATATTCAAGATTACAAATATTGAGCAAAATAGTCATTATTACAGTTGTTGCTCTGTCAGCATTACAACACACTGATGCATTTTTACTGTAAACGCTTGGTTTTGTTTCCTTCAGTGTTGTAAAAGGAAGGCTGTATCTCTTTGGAGGAGCGTCCAGTCCAGACGCCACTGAGTGTCTCCCAGGAGTCTACAGCTTTGATATAGGTGAGGATGTACAGCAGCTGATTTGTTGTGTGTGGTTCACATGACCAAAGTGAGCCAAATAGTGAGGTTAGTGTCTGTACAAGTAATGACTGAGCCAAAAAGTCACTTTTTTCTACTCTTGGCTTTGTATGATGTCATAGAGTGTGTGTATACCTAAATGGCCATCTCAGGCACAGAAGTTGCACCAAGCTGCTGTTTAAAATCTTGTTTAAGAAGGAAGAAAGTTGGCTTTAAGCGAGAGGAGCTAAAATGGCACAGTATGAAACTGATTAGGTTTATTTTGAACCATTATTTGTGCTAAGCTACTCTGGTAGCTTTAATTTTACTCTAGTCGTGTCCAAAAATCAAAACAAGCAGACGTCTATAGCGACGTCCACACTTCATTAGGTTTCCATGTCCTGACAGTGACTCTGACCTGGGAGTGCTTAGCGGTTGGGGGCGTGGCCCTCAGAGCTCTCAGACACTGCTCTGCTGCTGCTGGTGAAAACATCTACGTGTACGGAGGCGCTGTGGAAGGGAATCCAACTGATGACCTCATGGTGTTCAACACAGGTTACAAAAAATATTATATTTAAGCAGCTTTCAGCTTACTTCTTTTTTTTTTTTTTTTTTTATAAAAATGAATCACCCTATTCACATGTTTTTAAGTTTTAGATTCTGATGTCCTCTCTGCTCTGTTTCAGTTTCTCTCACCTGGACACCGGTCAAAACAAGTGGATCTCTGCCTCCTGCCCTGTGAGACTCGATCTTCTCTGACACACTGTCAAAAAAGCTGTAGATCAAGCTTCACAGTCATGGCTCAGTGAAGGAATTTAGCATCAGATGTCTTGGTTTGGAGACACAGAGGCAGAGTTCAGAAACAAAAAGCGAGCTCTTTTTTTTTTAGCTAATAAAAGACCAACACGTAAATTTAAAGCTAAGGCAAAAATAACAAAATCCAAGCAGCTCAGAGAAATGTGGGGGAAAAGGTACAAGTACAGGGCTCAGCTGAAAGATATACAAACACAGGAACACAGTGAGAGGTGCTGAGGGCAGAGGAAACAGCTGGGTGACAAGAAACAGGTGGAACTGATCAAGCATAACAAGGGAGGGGAAATGCAGTGATATGAAAAAGTGCATATAGTGCAAATTTTGTCACACTTCAGATTGTGAAACAAATGTAAATATTAGACAAAGATAAACTGACTAAATACAGATAGGTTTGCATATCTTTCATCTATTAATGGATGAAATCATCATTTAAAACTCAGTCATCTTTGTACAATATGAAAAATTTCTTGGCTGAACATGAAAGTGTGACATATATAGAAAAAAAATCAAGAACGGGGCAAATACGAGATGGCTTTATGAAAATAAAACAGGAAGTGACTAACTGAACACTAAGATAAACCATTACCACACTCAGGAGCAGGAACATGATAATAAAAATGTCTAATCTAAATAATTCTTTAGTCCCAAAAACTATGACAGATGTGACCTTTTCTGTGTGTAGATGGGGTCAGAGCTGTGCTCTGGTTGGAGATCAGGTGTTCATGTTTGGAGGTTATGGAGCAGGAGGAGACTTCTGTAAAGACCTCTATGTTCTCAATACAGGTAAGAGCCAAGCTGAGGCATTTTTCAGTTCTCCTTTTAGAACTAATTTTACATGGAGATGATCAAGGAGATCCAGTAAATATTGGTGGAGCTTTGGATCACATGCTTTAAAATGACCAGATATATTTATTTATGCAACTTTATATCTTGCACAGAATCAAACAAAAAATGTACAAAACTCAGTTAATCTATTTTCACAGGTGTATCTAAAAAAGATAATTCATGCTTTAATTAACAGCAGATATACAAATTGAACCTAGCACATAACTCTTATGACCTCATATGACCTTTGAGCTTTGTGTTCCTTCTGGTTTTAAGAGAATCTTCAGTGGCAGAAAATGGAGGTGAAAGGAGAATCACCTGCAGCCTGCAGTGGACAAACACTGACTGCACACCATGATAAGGTACGCACACACACACACGTGTATTTATAAAATGGCTTCAAACTCGTGGGGACCGGGGTTTTGGTCCCCACGAGGGCTGTCGGTCCCCACGAGTATAGTAAACTTCCAATTTTTGGTCCCCACGAAGATGTAAATACCCATCCACACACACACACACACACACACACACACATAG
>VOQK01027394.1:0-12965 GCA_015052645.1 Benitochromis conjunctus
CTTTATATTGAATATCAGTTTTTAATGTTTGTTGTACTGTGATTCCAGTTGGTGAGACAGAGGGTAGACTAAATGAGAGCCAGACTGTTTTCTGTGAGCCCTGTGGGGTTAGTCGTGTTGACGAACAATATCCTGGCCTCCCCTGGTCCATGTCTCCTAAGTGACTCTCGGCTACATGACCTCCTTTTCTCTCAGCATCACTCTGTCATCATAGTACTTACTCCGGTCCCCTGCAATGACAGCTGTCCTTTCATCAAACATGGCCTTTTCAGATGAAGCCTGAATAACAGTGACATAGCTTTGTTGGCAATATTCAAGATGAATGATTTTAGCTGCCACACTGGAGCTCTAGTTTGCACTTGGCAGCTTCAGGGCCCTCCTGTGAACCCCCCTCTGTTTTAATCAAATCGAAGTCAAAGCTCTTTTAAGTTGAGCCGAATCCTCTATGTACCTATTGAGGACTTTGAACCCTGTTGGATAGATGATGATAAATAGGATATGAGGTCATCTTCTTTATAATTGTCGATGTACCATATTGTCAACTTGTCACAAACTCTGCCCTCTTTTTTTTATCACCCATTGCTTCCTTATCAAGGTAAAGAGCCTGTAGTATTGACCTTGCGGGAGAGGCTTTCGGTCTTGCCCTCAGTACTGAGCTTAGATGACTGTTTGCTATTGTTTGTCATTCTTTGCTGATCTGAAGGAATCGATCAGGCCATGCTGACTCAGTGGGCAGAGGTTAAATGTTCATATGCCTGCTTGACTAATCTATTTCCTCTTAATGACGGTAGTAACAAAGATGCCCTTTGAATGGATGATTAACAAGTTGTGGAACAATGACGAATTTGTCAGACATGGCTGCACTGTTGCGTGATACACTTTTCCTCCAGCTTAAGATGCAGAATAAATGTACTTCAGTTGGAGGAGGAACTTTTCTTTTCCCTATATGTGTTCCCTAGCTGTTTCCAACAAGTCGTCAGGGCACTTCTCAGGGGATACTGCCTTTTACTGTTAACCCTCAGGAGTCCATCATCTTTATGTTTCATCATAATCAGGACTTTATGCTGACAACTCAGAGACAACAGGATTAGATGTGGGGGAAAGAAGAAAATAGACATCGTCTGTGTGTTTTAATGAAATCAAATAAATTCCTCTTGGGACAATACTGTGTGTGGATGTGTTCAAAGAAGCACCCCATGGCACTTTCAGTTATATTGGTTTCAGTATATGTTTGTGCCTGTAGATATACCCAGTACTATAACCTTCTACAGTAATAAGTTTTGGGTAGTTTGCTCCAAAACTAAGGAAAGTTCAGTACATATTGGTTGTATGATTGGATTCTTTGTCCTGCTAAGACTGTCTGTAATATCAGTCTCTCTCTATATATCCTTTTTATTTCTTAGTGAGTGTGATTGGGGTGCTGTGAACCATTCCTTCATGCGAAAAAGAGAAAAGGGGGGAAAAAAGGGAAATTTCTCTCATACAAGGAAAAAGGATACTCTTGGTTGGCTTATTGATCTCCCTTTCCTCTTCCCTATTTCTTTCACCCCTTCCCTCAATCCATTCCTCCCTCTTTCCCTCTCCAGTAGACTGCTGATGAGCTCGCTCCCCACAGACCCGCCGCCAGCCACAGTCAGTCAGGGTTCTCTGTGTCCATCTCTAGCCCTGCTAGGCAGAAGATTTCTCCTGAGGCCGAGAAGAACAAGGCATATTCTGTTACAGGCAGTGCAGGAGAAAGAAAAACGTACTGTTACTAGATATGAGTGAAATCAAATCTGTTTGACTTGCCTGGCAGCTACGGCCATTTTCCATGCAGACAGAGAATATCAGGATTGAGTGAATGGAATGCAGTAATTCATGGTGCACTTGACAGATTTATAGGGCTGTCAGTTATTAAAGTAGATCTGATAACAAATTATTTTATTACCACCAGGAACAGGTCAGGAAATCAGTCGTGCAAACGCTTAAGATGTTCGATATCTATCTTATTTTAGTGACCTATGATCATTAGCTTTTCTTCCGCACCAGACGGCTCTTGTTGCACCTCTTTAACTATACAAATGATACAGGTGTAGCTGAGGGTCAGAATGGGCAGAAAGTGCTAGAGTGTTTTCCATCTATTCTACATACTCTGAGTGCCCCATATATTACCAAATGTGTGCAATGAATGGGTGCAAAGCAGACAGAGGGGGAGAGCGCGCTCACATTATAACTGCTCTCGGATGTCTAAACTAACACTCAGTCTGCACTTCAAAGGCCTGTGGGCGTTGACACACTGCCCTCCTTTGTGTTCGTGTGTATTTGAGTAAATTGAAATTGAGGAGTGAAAGACAGGGCAGAGAAAACAATGGGCCATAAACAAACATTGAGTCCTAGCTCCAGAACAGCTGGTGTTGTGTTGAGAGGCCGCAGTGTTTGCTTCAGCAGTGTGGCAGATGTACTGTAAAGCCCTTTGCTGCTTTTATTATGAGTGTGTGCACGCGCAAGTGTGTGTGTGTCTGTCCAAGTGGCTGAACGAGCCTAGTGAGGAGGAAGAAAAGTGGAACATTGTGAAGGCAGAGTTTGACAGATCAAACCATTATCTGCACTTCACTGACCATCTTGCTGTTGTCAAATCACAAATATGTCTCTGTCTGCATCTATGATTCTCTTTTTCAATTATTCTCACTTTTTCTTTTTATCTTAGCACACTCGCAGGCACACACACACACGCACAACCCAACTAAGGACCTTTAGCTAATGAGAGCGTGTAGGACAATTACAGCATTTTTGCTTTGCGGCACAGGTTTGAGTCCACTCAGGCAGCCTTCCTTTTATTCCACCCACCAACATGCTGCAGAGCTGGCAGTTCCACTAATTGGATAGTGCAGTATGTGTGTAGAGCTCAATGTCCTGCTATGGCCCTTCATCTGGGCAGATGCTGTGGCTATGGTGGATGTTAATGTGAGATGCCGCAAGCTTCATCATCTGGTATCAGTCACTCTGTAATTGGAACAGCCCTGGTGGTTCATTGTAGCCTTCCCAGGCCCTGTTATAACCCCACCCACGCTCTAATAGTGGATGGGACTCCACATTCCCAACCATGTGTGGAGGAAGAGTCTTGGCGGAGGAGGAGGAGATGGAGAAAAGAAGGCAATGAAAGGGAGCCAGAGGAGGAAGAGTGTGATTTCTTGCTTCCTGTCCCAGTCTTGATAGTGCACGTCTGGTCGCCAGCATGCTCACCCCTTTCAGTGCTTCCTCTAATCCCTACCCCCTTTTTTGTCAGTAAAATGATGATAGATTGATAACACCAAGCAGAAATTGCTTTTTACTGGCCCTCCCACATTTTGTGGTTAAACATAGACAGGGGCTGAGGTTCATCAAAGGTATTTTTTTGCAGGCATATTTTTTCCCCTTTAAAAATATTGCTCCATTCAAAAACCTTTCCTAAGTTTCCTTAAAATGTAGTTTTGATATGTTTTCTTCTTTGCTTGTGTGTTTTTTATGTTTTGTGAACATGTGCGTAGCATGACGTGTGTGCGGGTGCGTTTCTGTGTGCGCGTTTTTTTTTTTATAAAAGGCAGCTTGTGGAGCTAATTAAAAGGCCTTGTGTAGGACAGAACCATTCATCTTAGTGATGGGCCCAAGCTGTCATGCCACAGTCCTGTGGGGGAATGAACCAACGCTGCAGGAAAAAAAGAAGACGCAACATACACTGTCCTTCTTTTTCTCTACAATCCCAGGCATCCTAATGTTAGGGTTAAATGTCAGTCTACTTAAGAATTCATTGTGTTGTGTTAAAATATTCTAAGGAGTTTCTGATCATCTCCTCTCTGCCACTGCGATACAAAAGAAATTCCCTCCTCCTATCAACTTACCCTCGCAAAAGGTGACAAGAGCAGTTAATGTTGAGATATGCTGTCTTTGACAGAGGGATTAAGATATGCACAACTCTCCCTCTAGGTTTTCTGTGCTCAGCAGGGTTTTTGGATCACAGGGTAATTATATTAGCTTTGATGGCCCTGACAAAGATTGCTGCCAATGGAATTTGTGCTTGATGCCTTTTTAGTATGCATCTCAGGCTTGTATATCCTTTGGCCTCTTTTGCCTGCCCCCCCCTGGCCTATGGTCCATGTGTGTGAACCCAGGCTGCCTGTCCCCTTGCCCTCTCATTACCGCCACAAGCCCAGGGGTGCTGCCAAGGCACTAAGAGGTGAAGCATGTGGGTCAGGGAACAATGCTGCCTCTGCCTCCAGCAACATGTATGCGGTTTAAAATTGCACATCACATTTCCATGGATGAGCAGACCTAATACTGTGTGTTATTGATTACGGATGATGGAGCTTCTCTGACCTGCATATCATTATCGGTGTATCCAGAATGTAACCGCAATCCAAGGCTGTCCTGCATACCAATGTTTGTGCTCTGGAGCTTTGCTAATAATTAACAGGGAACATGCAAAGCTTCAGTCGCCATGTGGCATGGGCTTTTATAATCTGATAAAGTCATCGTGCATATAAGTTAACAATGATGACTCTACTTTAGATTCCATTGTGTTTCAAAGTAAAATGATCACTTAGAGAAAAATGGAAGTCTCTTTTTCTTTTTTCCTCACAGAGTGCCCCGTCTCGATGCTCATTTGCTGAATGTTACAAGGGAGAGATGTTTTTTTCCTTTCTCTTAAAGTGTAGCTCTTTTGAAGCTGCACTGTCTACAGATTTTCTTTTCATGGGTGATTTATTTATTTATTTATTTTTTGGAAGAAAATAGCTGAAGGGCTATAAAAAAATTTTTTTTTAAAACTCTTAATTTAGACACATAGTCAGCATTCTGGCACCAGCAGGGTGAAATGAAAAGTGATGGTCACTGCTGAGCGTGAGAGGGATATCAGGTACCCAAGACAAGCAAATATACATTTCTGGATATTAAAAAAACACAAAATCCTAAAAGAGAAATTCTGCCATATGCCCAGAGAACAAATATGCAGATAGTTAAAGATAACAGTTCTAGTGCATTTCTGTGCACTTAAAAGTAGTGCTGTGTTCTCCAGTTTCAGGACTGGGTGGTCAAGATCAGCTGCAGGGTCCCCACATTTTTCAGTCAGTCAGTGGTAGTGCATGGTTCCTCTGGGGAGATAAACACATGATTGTTGAATTTGGCTTATGTACCTTGTAATTTAGTCAGACTTTTAGAAACACCTGAAGGTCCGGGGGAAAAAAAAGATGTGATTGGCAAGTGGGAACGGCTGCATCACCTGGACAGCGTGTCCCGCTGTGAAAAATCCTCCATCACATATGTTGCAAGTGCGGCAGTAAAATGTTTAGTTATCTAAAGTCATTTTGACTGGTAGTGCTCGCTATGCATCACAGGGTCATCTGAGTTCTCTTTGCTTCTCGCCCTGAAACACCCTCACACTGTGCAGTAATACTAGTTTTTCTTCTGTTGTTCCTTCACTCAAGATTAAATTACAATAATTACCTGCTCTGAAAGTTCTGGCACATCGAGCTCTGTCTAAATCTTCTAACTCCAGTTGTGAACAATAAAGTACAGAATGTACCTGCCTTTTGAAACAAGAGTCCAGGTCTTTTGAATGATTCTCCCCCCCCCAGTTTGGCCATACCACAGCAAAACAACAATATCAAAATCTTTTTCTTCTGAGAAAAAGAACCATGCTCTTTCTTGGCTTGCGTAGTGTGCGTCTTGGGACTTTGTATGCTTCACTGTGTGTAGCAGCACCTGCAGAGACCATAAAAGCAACACGTGTGGATGTGTGCGTGTTTGTTTGTAGGGGAAGAGGTTGATCCCTGAGGGGCTCTGTTCCTCTGAGACACGCAGAGAGCAAGGGGTCACTGTGGAGGAAGGGGAGGTAGGAACCCTCACCTCCACATGAACCTTAAACTATTGAGAGAGAAGTGAGGAGAGATAGGGGGGTTGAGACTTGAGCTTGAACATACGTCTGCAGGGCCTGAGACAAAAGATAGGGATTTCCTCTGCCTTTCTGACCACGTCTGACTGTCTAAGCTCTTATCTTCTATCTGTCTGGTGTTTTTGAGGAATGGCGGTGCCATTTAAGTGAAAGGCTTGATATCTAATAGTTTATAAATGTAATAAATGTAATAAACATAAACTGAAATGTCAAAAGCATTCCAAAAAACACTGGCAATCAGAGTGGTTGTCAGACGTTTTTCTGTAATTTTCTCTTCATTAAGACTAATGTGGGGAAAGTACATTTTCACAGTGAAAATATGTTCCAGAAACCAAAGAAAACTTGTTCCTGGAGCTATATTTCTTTAGCCAGCACACATTTTCTGTTCCAACTCTGTAAAGGGACAGGTGGAAAGTCATGAAATCTAAAGTCTAAACTTTGCTCTTTGATTTAAACAGCTTGCTGTCAATGCCCAAGCATTTTCACTCTAACTTCATATATAAAATGTCTGTTAGATTGTTAAACTGTCCGGCTCTGTGTGTGTGTGTGAGCTGGAACCGTTAATGGAGTGAAGCCGCATGAATCTCTCCACAGGGTAGGCCTAATGTCGACAAAGGAGAGAGATATGGGTTTCACTGGTGTGTGCTGCTGGGTGATGGATGGACAGAGCCGGGGTTAAAGCGGGGTCACCGTGTTTGTTGTGTTGTGTTTAGGTGGAGATGTTTGCCATACTTCATCACCATACCTCAATGTTTGAAGGGATATGTGTGTCACCTCTCTCTCCTTACACACAATTGTACAAGCATGCAGAGTCTTAAAAAAGAAAAAAACAGGCAGTATTGAATTGAGTATTGCGTTGGCAGATGCCTAATCGATATCTTTGAGGAAGTCTGAAGGATTGTAGTTTCTAATAACTAATTGGTCCCCTTTGGTTGCATTTAACTGCGTGCTGCAAAATTATCAGTCTCCTTGTTTGCGTCAGCAGAAGGTTCCTGGTTGTACTCTAGTAAAGTCATTATTCTCAAGTGTAAAATCTTGCATTTGGTTAAATCAAGGCAGCCTGGGACATTCTTTGGCCTGTAGAGAGGCTAAGACTAGAGGATGTTTTTTGCCACAAGCAGCAGCAGCCTCCCAGCCAGGGTGCAGCAGACTTTCACACCTTAAGAGCCCTCCATGGATAGAGCGATGGAGGATTTATATTTACTGGAGCTACATATAAGAATCTGTTACACATAATGGGCTATAACTCACTTTTTGCTACAGTAGGTGACAAACTGTACCGATTCACTCACATAAATTATGTTGACACGGTTTGCTTCCAGAGGGTGAGGGGAATTGCTGACCCATCATCGTCCGCTTGAGGATGTGTCACTGCCACGCCAAGGTTGATTTCCTCAGTCTTCTGCTTTTCCACAGGGAAACAGGGTATTTTGCCTCTGTAGCCACACTAATTTCAATGTTGTTTCCACTGCACTGCTGCCTTCACACTCTATGCTTTCTCAGCAGCTGCTGTTGAGGTACACTTGATGCCAGCTACACTTGTGGGTCTGGTCAGTTGCCAGCAGTCACAGGCTGTCGGTAGGTCCTGGGTGTAAATGTGAAGCACTGCGTTGCTCTGCACGAACATGTGTGCCCACTCAACTTTTTCACGATAAACACGGCTTCTTGGGTTGTTATTCTAAAACATCAGATCCGAGGTTCAAGTGCGATTCTCTCTCCATCACCTGTTTCAGAGCGCTTCTGACCTTTACTGTGACTCCCTGTGGGAGGACGTCAGCTGCTCCTGTCGTGAAAGCGAATGTAATAGCGAAGGCCCTCACCTGGAACAAGCAAGATCATTGGGCCATATCCTCACTTTCACGCCAGGCAGTCACCAAATAAACTCTATATACTGTAGCCGATTTAGTAGTGGTCCCTTGCAAGTCCTGTCACATTTATCTTCCCAGCATGATATGGCTTATCTAGGTTCCAGCGTGTCAACCATGGCACATTATCATATAAAGTGAGATAGTGAACGCATTCTATGTCACAGTCTGTGACCTGATTAGAGCTATATGCAGCAGTACAGGTGCATCTGGGTTTTGTTTGCCTGTTTATGAGCATTGTATGAACATATTCAGCCTGTTTGGTTTAGTGTGACAGCCAATGTGCGCTCATTTATGCAGCTGATCTGTTTTTTTTTACAGAATTCCATTCATTTTTAACTCGCTGGAGATAAATCTGCACACTGATCTTTTCAACTTTACAACAGTAAATAGATAGATGGGATGTAGATACTGTTAATTTGTCAATGATGTCTTCGGCACCTGTTATCAGCACAGTCACGCAGCCAAGTGGTAGTCAGACAGCTGGATTAATCCTCTCTTTATAACATATTACCTCCCTCTTAACCTTTCGGAAAAGCAGGGGAGAGAGCGCGAGAGTGATCGCACACGTAGAGAAGATCACGCCAGACATCTCGGGTGATTCCCTTACTGTTAATGAGCCCCGTGCTATCATCACAAGTAATGACTTTCACAGGGAACAGCCTTCATTATGAATCCCTTTGGAAACCTGTAAATGGTCACCTCTTGGAAACTAGTTGATCCATTTGTAAAGAAATGAACTCTACAATCTTTCCAGAAGCAGAATCGCAGCGTCTATGTTCAAAGTAGCACTTATTATGATGAATTTTGTGCAAAAAGACGTTTCTGTGGAGGATAAAAGCATTCCCATCATACATTTCTCCCCTGGGATGTGGTTGCTCTCAAAGGAGCCCTCCTACCAACGGAGATTTGGGAGATTCCAGGAGACCGTAAAATTTCACCAAACATGAGGGAGGGCAATGAAAACAGCACAGGCGGAGACGTCCATTACCACCATAAGTGTGTTTTTATCAAAGCGAATATTTCCCTTCTTCCCCGGGCTTTTAATCTTTTATGTATTTTCTCTGACAAAACGCTTCTTTGAGGGCTCATTCTTTGTCAGATGTGTTGGTGATAATTAGGTTTACAATAAAAGAGCGGCAGACATATGAGGATATCCGCCTCCTTTTGAACATTTCTTTTCAAGGGAAACTTTAGGTAACTTTGCCTCTTGAGATTAAACGACTGATTTTGATGATAAAATATCTGCCTGCGAGTTATTCCTTCCTCCTTTCTCCCTATTTAACTCACTTGTCTTTCCACGCATTTCTGTGCGCCTACTCATTTTGAAGCTCTGCTCTATCATTACCTGAGTCGGAGGTGGGTTCATGGTGTATTTTGCAGTCTGTAGTTTGCCTTCCTTCCTCTCCTATTTACCCTGCATGCAAATAACTGTCAGGCTAGACGAGCGCTGTTTCGCATTATGCTCCCTGCTCTTATGTTAGCATTCTCTCTTCTCTCCACTGCTCCCTCAGAGAAGCAAGCAAACGCAGCTGTGAGTGAGTGGTATTTACACTCATCTGTGCGCTGTTCGTCATGACTGGTTCCATAGCATACCCTCATTACATGAAAGAAGCAGCCAGTGCTCTGCAGACTGGAGGAGCATTCTGTTGCTCACTTAAAGATGGTCTACAGGCATGGTTAGCGTACATATGCAACAGTCGGATGTAATTTGTACTTGATTAATGATGGTTTATTAATTACAAGATGGATCAAGTGTTTCACTTCTGCAGTTTGGTGCCTGTTTCCACATTTTGCCATTAAAGCGGCCTTTAAAACAGCTGTTTCTAAAATGCGCTTGCCTTTGACATTGGGTCAGCATGCACTGGTGTTAAACATATGTGTAAACTGTTTGAAGTTTTCTATTTTAAAAATCTCCCAAGGATAAAAGCAAGGTCAGTGACATTACAGCTGAGTATAAACAGGCATTTCAACGTTGTTCTTTATTTAGACAGGTGTTAAAAGGGAGGTAAGTGCATCTAAGTAGTGTTTATGCACATTCTGCTGCACCCACCATATTCCCTGGGATATATTATCTTGGTAAATCATCGACAGCTTTTTTTGTATGGTACTTTCCACACATGTTTATTATACCAATTATAGAGTATTCATTGTGATCTTTGTCAAGTTTGCATCATTTATGCGCACATGTTGGGGTATATGTTTCAGTGCAGGCATGTTTGAGTACAGCTATGTGCGTAGAAATTTAATGACATAAAGAACTTTGCTTATACAAATTCCAATAAGCTACTGTCTTTTTGATGACGCCCACCCCTCCCAAACACACACACACACACGCACGCACACACACACATGGGATGTGTGCTATAGTTTGTGTGCTATATATAGTCTTTTATCCTGTCTTCCTTCTCTCGCCCCAACCGATCACAGCAGATGGCCGCCCCTCCCTGAGCCTGGTTCTGCCGGAGGTTTCTTCCTGTTAAAAGGGAGTTTTTCCTTCCCACTGTCGCCAAAGTGCTTGCTCATAGGGAGTCATATGATTGTTGGGTTTTTCACTGTATGTATTATTGTAGGGTCTACCTTACAATGTAAGGCGACTTGAGGCGACTGTTGTTGTGATTTGGCGCTATATAAGTAAAATTGAATTGAATTGAATAGTTTTGCTATGTTTGCTGAAATGTGCTATAAGAAAAGAAGAAGAGGAGATGGCTGTGTGCAGGCCTAAAACTGATAGGATTTGTGACATACATTCTCTTCCCACATGTCTTGAGAAATTATAAGTTTCTTTTTTTAATTCAAATTTAAACAGTTGTTCTGGTTGTTCATATTTATTTGCAAAAAAAAAGAGAAAAAAAACTAAAGTGGTTGTAGCTCTCGGCATTCAGGGTCAAGGTTTAAAAATTGTTTGCACATTGCAGCACACAGATCTATCAATGAATAAAATTATTTTTTTGAAAAACAGCTAACCTGGAAATATGCTAATATCAAAAGTATTTTTTTCAGTACAATTATTTGTGTGTTTGCGTGAGTGTTTCTGAGTGTGTTCAGTGAGAGGGCCAAGTGCCAGTCATCCCTTACTTCCCTCATTGAGATAGATGAGTTGTGATAAAGGTGGGAGGGATTAACTGCTCTACTGTTTCCATGCATACGGATGTATTTTGATTATGTAACGCACACACAGAGACACACAAGCATTCACTCCATATCATCTACAATTGTCAGCCATTGATTTGCAGACAGGACTTTATTGATTGTCGTCAGCCACAGATTACAATCAGTCTGAGCTCTTCTTTTAGCCCAGGGACACTGCCGACAGATGCGGCACTGTAAAATTTCTCTATCTTAATCTGACCAGATGCCAACTTCCAATTTTCTTCTTTTCTTCCTTAGTCTGCTAATAAATCGTGTTTCATCTGGTTTAAAATTTTAGTGTCCTTTGACTGCCAGGGTAGGTGCTAAAAATTATTGGAGCTATTTGGTTCTTAATAAATCTCGTAGTATTTGATGAATGACTCTGTGCACTTTTGTAACTGCTGACAGAAAGAGAGCCAGTTTGACACAGAATAGAAATAAACTGATTTATTAAAAACATAGTCTCTAATGTGCTTTCAGACTTTGTAACAGTTTTTATTGATGCTTCTCATTTTATACCCACATCAGCACATTGAACAAATTGCTTCTCCTTTGGTCATTTTGGTATTATCAGCATGTATGCAATAAGTCTTGTCTTTACTCTAGTGACTTACAATGGAAAAGGCTAATTAGCGATTCACATTGTAGCCTAATTTATGTCAAAATATATTGAATACCTGGGATATGACTTGTGTGATTTTTCAGAACCACAATATAAAAGGACTTCAGAGGTAGAGTTCCAGTAAACGTTGGAGAAGGACTGGCAGAGAATGTAAAAGACCCAAGACCAAAGGAGAGAATTTAGAAAGAAGAAAAACAGCTTTAAAATTGTCCGCGGGTATGACGGATGAGCAATGAGTTACTAGGTTTCACTAGTAAGGTTCAGTGTTTATGTCTGTTTCTCAAGAGTTCTTCCCAAAAGTATTCTCAAGCTTTTCTACACCTTGATTACCCATCATCTCTGATTTGTTTTTATGGTTTTCATGCAATATAAGGACAGACTCACAAGATATTTTATGTTATTTTCCTGTTTCAGTTCTATTTTGAAATATTACAGGAAAGAAGGGGGAGTGAAAGAATGATGACCCGGTCCTCCTCTTATTTACTTCTAATTTCTCTTCTCATCTGATGTAAATTGGATTGCCAAGCAGCCCTCGCTAACCTCCTCTTTAAGCCAGCACACTGTCTCTCCATGAGGAGGCTTGTTAAAGACTGACCAGTGATCAAGCACCAAGGGCCTTCCCAGGTCAGACCACAGTGACCTCTTGACCTTTGTCTGCTTAACTCCAAATTATGATGTATTAAAGCACAAAGGACTACTAATGGCTTTGCATGTATTAAACATCTGCGCTGCTTCTTGATCAAAGGGCCATTTACAATAAGACCCTAAATATGCTCACAGGAAGTAGTGGTGAGTAAAAAAGGTCAGAGGTCAAGGCAAGCGTGTGAAGTGGACCTGTGGCTAATTATTAACTCACTGCATTCTTTGTACTTGCAGCCAGCTGTAAGACTAGATGACTAAGATCTTTAATATCCTGTTTGCAGCTCCTAAATGTTTCTCTGTATCAGAGGAGCGAGACAGAAATGGAGGCTGCTGCTTTGAAGATGATTGAGCATGTCTTTTTAGTCTTGGAAGCAGATGACAATCAGAAGCGCAGGTGCCTAAAGAGAGAATGCCATGTTCTTGATTGCGGTGAAGACGATTTCCTGTTATCTAAGAGTGCGATCGTAGAATGGCAGTCAGACTTCTGGGCAGCGTTGCGCGTCTTTCAAAGCAAACAGCCATTGTCTCAGTTTAGAGTTGTGGCTCCATTCCTGTGGTGTCAGAAATTATACAGTTGGTCTGAAACGACAGGATCCGCTGTTTGGACTTGACTTGGCCGCGGCGCGCAGTGCTGTTTAGCTCAAAACCCCTCAATTTGCTTAGACTTAAATGAGACATTGAGAAGTCACCAGACATTCCTGAAGTGAGTGAGCAATCATTCTGTATTGCAGTGGCACAGAGATGAGAGACAAAGAAAGCAATTGTAACTGATTGAGTTTGAAGGTAGCTAAGCAGGTTA
>VOQK01027396.1:0-14488 GCA_015052645.1 Benitochromis conjunctus
GGGGTTTCCCCCCCCCCCCCCCCATTTCCAGGTAGGAGTAGAAAAAACAACCATATCAGTGCAGTTCTCTACAAAAATTTCAAACACACTTAATCTGTCACAGTGGATGGAAAGAGGACCCAGGTGTGAAGCTCTTGACAAAAGACAGTGCGTTTAGTTACAGAAGGCTAGCGGGAGGCGAATTAGGCACTTTATTCTGAGCACACACTGGGCAGGCCACCACATACTCCTGGACATCCTGCAACAGAGTTGGCCACCAGAATGAGCGTTGTAGGAATACAATGGTGCGATTCTTACACGGATGGCAGGCAAACCTTGCGGTGTGGGCCCAATGGATCACTTTACTCTGGGCCGACGCAGGGACAAACCGCTTTCCTTCCAGACCTGTACCTGGGTCGGGT
The DNA here is from genome assembly GCA_015052645.1 of Benitochromis conjunctus. Taxonomy (NCBI): domain Eukaryota; kingdom Metazoa; phylum Chordata; class Actinopteri; order Cichliformes; family Cichlidae; genus Benitochromis; species Benitochromis conjunctus. The sequence continues at coordinate 402 of VOQK01027396.1, forward strand.
TTGTGCCGCTGGGCGTCCCTTATAACCTTTTGCTATTTCTCAAGTCAAGGTTCCCACAAACCACGAGGAGGGCAGGATGGGCAGGTCCTTCCCAAGATCGTCAGAGTCTGATCGAGTCTGGTGCAAACTGGCATCCACTTTGGTGTTTTCGAGACCCTGGTCTATAAGTAATGGTGAGGTTGAAGCAAGTGTAAAACAGGGCCCACTTGGCTTGCCGAGCATTGAGATGCTTCACCGCTTGGAGGTATGCCAAGTTCTTGTGGTCAGTCCACACCACAACAGGATGCTCGCTGCCCTCCAACCAATGCCGCCACTCCTCCAGGGCCAGCTTGACGGTGAGGAGCACCTGGTCCCCAACATCATAGTTTCTTTCTGCAGGAGACAGACGCCAGGAAAAGAAAGCACACGGGTGCAATTTACCTTCCACCTGTTGAGAGAGGATGGCTGCGACCCCTGATTCCGAAGTGTCCACTTCCATAATGAAGGGGCGGGCCTGCACCAACACTGGCCCTGATGAAAACAGGTGCTTGAGCCGTTCGAAAGCCTGCTGGGTGCTCGAGATCCACACCAGGTGGTAAGCATTACGGAGGACAAGCTTAGAAAAAATGGCTGCTCCCTGGAGGAGTTCAAAGGCGGAGGCAAGCAGAGGTAGGGGGTATTTGTTCTTCACAGTAATCTTGTTACTGTGACCCCTTCCCAAACTCTCTCATGTGGTCATCTAAACGAATAGACATGTTGACCAACGCACTTAAAACTTTAGGCAGTTCTTTAGTTGCCAACTCACATTTGATGTTTTCATTCAGGCTGTTCAGAAAGGCTCCCCGGAGCGCGTTCTCCTCCCATCCAGTCTCCTTGGCCAGGATCCAGAAATCTACAGAGAAGTCCGCTACACTCTTTCTTACCTGCTTCAGGATAAATATACGGTGAGCAGCACTGTCAGGGTTTGAACCTTTGTCAAACACACACACACTGGAATTTGCTCAAAAAGTCAAATGGCAGGTTATACATTTAATACTGCTTATGCCCACTGCAATGCTCACCCTGTCATTAACTCAACCATGAGGGTGATCTTAGCACAGTCGGAGGAATAAGCTCATGTCTGCTGCATGAAAATTAATGAACATTGTGTCAAAAACCCTCTACCCTTGTCCAAATCACCATTAAACTTCTCTGGTGCTGGCATTGCATGTTCTTGCTGCAGTGATGGCGGTGAAGGGGCCAGAGGGCAGGTAGCAGCAACATTCAGTGAAGGCTTAGGCGGCGGAGCATTTGCAGTGAAGCCCAGTGCGGTGAGCAACATACCTTGTAGGTCCAGCACCCCCTACGGGGGTTGAGTCCGCTGGGTCCATGTCTGTTTGGAGTATTCTGTCATGGTGGAAAGAAAGGACCCAGGTGTGGAGCTCTTGACAAAAGACAGTGTGTTTATTTACAGTGGTATGTGTTTCACAACAGCTCAATGTGCAAATAATCAATGATGATCCTCCTCCCAGTGCTCAAACGGTGCGTGGTCGTGTGTTTCCATTCTCCTTCCAGAAACTCTTCCGTGCTTGTGATCCACCTCTAAGATTGCCCCTCTGTCTCCGTTCCTAGTCACACACAACACAGCAAACGGTAAGTCTCTCTTCTTGCAGGCAACACTCTCTTCACGATACAGTCCTTGAATACTACCAGGCTTAGTGCATTACTCCAGCGCTGACTGTCGCTCGACCACACCATTAAATAGCTCTGCCTAAGATGGCGGATGATTGGAAGCAGCTGGACGCCCAATCAGCCGCAGGTGTGGCCACTCCAGTGCAGTGGCACTTCATGGTCTGATGTTACTTGTCGCCGTGCGACTTCCATAAACAATCACCACGGAGATAGAGAGGAAAAAACAGAGAGGAAGGAAAAAACACACACAACATGCAAACACAGACAAGTCGACCGGTGGGAGACAGTCCAACCCTGACATAACCAATGATTTCACTGTGTGGGAGAAGTTTAAATGGATGTTATGCAGGTCGGTGCAGCAGTTTGAGACCTGAATAAACACCTAGCAACAACCTCATCATTTAACTAGTCATTAATATTTACATTCCTTCTAAGACCCAATATGTTCTCTTTTCTAGATGACTGATTACAATTAAATATCGTTCATTAAGCTTTAATGAAATGCAAGCCTCTGTATATTGCTCTTGCCTCTATAACACAAGAGCAATGTGAGAAATCATCAACGAGCTGTAAAGGGTAAAATCAATCACTATTTTTCATTTAAATGCCAGGCAAAGAAGCATAAAACTATAGTGAGTGTTTTGATTACACAGTCTTAGACTAACCAGCTTATAGGAGAAAGAAATAGTCCAACATGGTTCATTTCTCAACACTAATCAAACTTTTCAAGGGCTGCAGATTTTCAGTTTCTGTGTTTTGCCCTTGAAGACGCTTTCACCGATAAAGCGTAACAAACCCCTGATGTACAGGCTACAAGGACAGCCATATAGCCATATAGACTTTAAGGAGTTTAGTCTGACCATCTACTGACTGAAAATCCTGCTGTCACAGCCTAACACTATACATAAATCTTCAAATGTCTCAAGATGCTGTGACGAGCCTGGGGATGAACATGGGGGCAGGAGTTCAGAAAGTTGTACTGTTTTAAGACAAAAACATGAGTGTAAGTGCCGGAAAACACATTTGTAGGACATGTCTGACAACTGAAGGCAAATGCATTTATAACAATTTTGAAGAGCTACACTGAAGTGAGGCAGGATCCTGACAGTGCTTTCTGTCTAAAGCCATTCATGGCGTTCTACCTATTTGTTCGCATGAAAAGTTATAAAATGGTTAAGGTTTTCATCTCACAAGATATGGGAAACTTAAACTACTTTGTACAGACCTTTAAATTCAGACATTTTGCAGTGGTGGAGCAAAGGAGGGTTGAACGTTGAAGGTTTTGTGAGATATGGGGAAAAAAGGTGATCTTTACTGTTGACTGAGTAGCCAAGATGTAATTCCTGCATAGCTAGAACAGGCCTAGAATCAATGTCAAGGCACTGAACGGTGTCCTGGCAGTTTGTTGTGCGCCAACACCTTGCTAAGAAACTTTATATGATTTTCCATGTCACTTACATATATATTTGTGACCTTTTCTTTTCAATTTTGGCTTAAGCAAAAGCAGATGGACAAAATTTTTTAAAAGAACTCATCCTTTTTCCTTCTTCAGATGAACACATAATACCCATTGCCAAATTTAAATAAATATTAATTTAATGCTTATCTGAGCTCAGGAAAGTCTGAGCTTAGAACAGAAAACATTACATAAAAATGTAATTTGAAAGTTTATGTAATTCTGTGTAAATATCATCAAAACCACCAAAGCTCAGCTGTCAGTCTGTCACTATACTTGTAACCTTGGCAGCCAGTTTGTTTTAGGCAGTGTTTTTTTCTAACTCAAAACCAGTTTGCCAACGATGACATAAAACTGACTGGTGCATGCCAGAATCCACTTATCATTGTACCTGAGTGGTGCAAAGTTTTTTTGCAATTCAAACTAATTTCATGGTAAGTGCTATTCTTTCACAATTCTCTTAGAAACTGAGCTCATGCAGCCTTCAGTGGAAGCAGTCATCTATAGAGTGTACCTGAAAATGAGCAGATTTTGTGTAGCTTCACCCTGCTCCTTGCCTAAATTATATCACTTGAAACACCTTGACAGCAAACAATTCAAAGGCTCTGGTGGCCCTGAGAAGAAAACAGTCTCTGCGGTCCTCTGTCACCTCCGACTGTCTTTTGCCTATGTCTATAAACAAACACAAGGCTGCTGACAAAATTAGTGGTTGCATTCTTTTCTGCTTTCCCTGAACAGAAACTCCGCACCATCTGTGGCTGGATTTTGAGTGCAGGTGGGTGATTTCCCTGTAAATGTTAGTCAGTTGGCTGCAGACCTTCAGCGTTCTGCCAGGTCTCAGTGTAGAGGATTTGGCAGAGTTATAACCTGCATATGTATGCTGCTTTGCGAGACTGGACACCATCTGCAGAGTGTCAGCTGTCCCTCCATGTGTATGTATGTGAGTGGGTGGGTGTGTGTGTGTATGTGTACACAGCAATAAGACTTTGTAAAGGGGCTGGATTTTCATGGGTTGGAAAATGGTATTTAAATCCTAACTGAATGTAATTGTTATTGTCATTTTAAGTAGAGATTTGTTGTTGGGTTTTTTTTTACTACGCATAGAGGCAATTTTACAGAGGCAAATTAATTTACAAATTTTATTCAGTCTCTTGAAAAATGTTTGTGGCTGCATGAGGGTTTTTCGTCTTTTTCTTCTCATTAGAAATCATAATGATCACACCTGGTGAGAGAACGCACAGCTTGTCGCTCAACGCTTTTCAGTTTAATTTCAAGAAGTACAATTAAACCTATCGTACTGAGGATTCCCACAGAACGCAAAGTGAATTCTAGACGCCGCATGGATGAATGTCAATGAAGAGACATAATTATATGCAAATACACACTTGGCCACATGAAAGATTTGTCTAAACTGAAACAGTTTCTTCATGAGCGAAAATACATGTGAATCCTGGGATTTATGAATGTTATTCATAAATATACAGAAAATGGAACTGTAAAGCAATAGAAACGGAAGGAAAATAGATTCTGGTGAGTTAATCCAGAGGCAGACCGAGCTGTCCAAAGAAGAGCTTTGGAATGCCCCCCCCCCAAGAAGCCTTGACAACTCCTTCTGAAGATTACTTAAAGAAATTACAGGAATGGTTGCCTTAGATAGTTCAGGTTGTGTTGAAGAACAAAGCTAGTATCAAATCTTGAACTTTAAGCTTGACATTGTTTTTGTCATATATACTGCATGCCCACTTATATTTCAATATAAGTGGGCATTTTTCAAAAAAAGAAATAAATAAAACCAATCTCCCATTTACCTAGAAAAATTTACCTAGAAAAATATAAAGACAAAAGCATATCATTTTCTCATACAGTAACATAGTGCCTCTGTCACTGCTTATGGATTTGGTTCAGCTATCATGTTCTCTTCCATTTTAAATTTCAATATTAAATTCTGATGACGCCGCCTCAGCAATAATAAAGACATACCTGGAGCTACTGATGATGAGAAATGACTTCTGAGGCTTGTCATAAAACAAAACATTTTAAAGCTTCAATCACAGGAAGACTTCAAGGATTCAGATGAAGGATGCTCTAACAAATGAAAATAAAAAAAACATTCTGGGTACATGACTGTGATAAGTGATTACTATGCTGACAAATTGTGGTTTGGACAGTGAAGAATTGACAAAAACAATATAAACATGAAATAATGAATCAACACAGCATAGATGTTTTCTTTCTTGACTCCTCTTTAATGCTTAAGAATGTAACAGCAAAATAAACGAAAGGATTCGTGTTAAATAAACACATAGTCCTGTATGTATAAATAGATAGTTAACTGTACATCAAGTTGACAGACAGCTGATTTATTCACTGCTCTTTTTTGTGCCAAAGTCATGGCACTATAACATGTAACTTATAGCCACAAAGCATTACATATGCATGCTTTATTATGATGTAATCATATTGTCTAGCAGGCACCTAACAACAAACCACAGGCAAAATAATACCATAGTATGGACACGTACTAGAGAAATAAATGTACAGGATGTAATAAACCCAAATGTCAGCTACAATACTGAAGTGCTGCTTAAATCACTGCATTACCAAAAGTTACGTCTGATAGTTGAAAAGAAAAAAAACATGTTGATAATACATTTGCTTTACTTTGCTTCATAAATAAAATCTTGTATTACATAAAATTGTTAATATAAGATTTCATTTTTCTTTACCCCTATGTAGCATCCCTTCTTTTTTCAACAACAGTCAGTAAACATCTGGGATCTGAGGAGAGCAGCTGCTGCACTTTTGGGAGCAGAACTGTTGTCAGATATAGGAGTCTAGCTGCTTAATATTCTTGGGTCTTCTTTATTGTATTTTCCATTTAATTATGTGCCAAGTGTTTTCAGCTGGTGAACGATTTGAACTGCAGGCAGACTGGTTCAGTTCCCACTCTTTTACTCAGCATCCCAGCTTTTTGGGACTTGGGGATTGTTGTCATGGTCCGGGTGAGTGCGAGGTTTTTCCACTCTGCTGGGCTCCACCTTTGGGCGGGGACTCCAATCAGCCTTCACAGCGGACTGCAATCAAGTCACCGGCATTTAAGACCAGCACTCACAGCAGACCTCTGCCAGATCGTCACCTAACTCGTGTTAGTTCCATGCCGCAAGCCGTCCCTTAATGTTTGTATTTCTACTCATAGTGTTTTTTCTCTGTCATAGTTACCCACCTGGTCATCATGCTTCACAAGTTGGAACAATACTCGTCTCTGTCTGGATGTTGGTTTTCAGCTATCAGGTTACACTCTCTTCATCGTGGCACTTTACCTGCCTGCCTCCCTGCCAGAGCTGTTGGACAAAGTACATTCTGGACTGTCTCTGGACCACTACTCACCCGGACCCCTTGGACACCCTCCTCCCACGTCGCCTTCACCTGCAACGCTGACTCTGTGTACCTCCACCCGGGCCGCTGCCCCCTTTTCCCCTCCCCAGGATCCGTTCATGTACTCTTGTATCTACCCATAGCGCAAAGTTTGAGTTTCAGTTCATAGTTTTGGCTCATAGTTCACAGTTCAAAGCCTTCATAGTTTCTTGCATTGGAAGTAAATTAGTCACTGTAAATAAAGCACTGTCTTCACATCAGTTTTGCCTCCCTCTGTGTCTGCACTTGGGTCCACACACACAGCCTGGCCCTCTCGACCCTAACACAACTACTTGATTAGGAAACAGTCATGGTACCGATTAAAACACTGTCCTTCTAAAGTAACCCTTCTTCTTGACAAATGACAAGTTGGAAGTGACCCCTCAATATCAGGTATGCGATAGCCTTGTCCATCAGGGTAGACAGACAAGGTTATCACATACAGTAAGTGGCATCTTGTGACAAATGACACCTTGTGCGTACGTGAGGTTTGCCATCAGTTTTGACAGTCACCATGAAAGTGGGCATTTTCTAAATTGCAGCACAAATCTGCATTATGTTTTACTAAAAATATGTTTTGGCGTACATCTGTTAAATTAAACATCTGTGATCAGCCAGTATTGTTAGTCAACAATGACTGTTGTGCAAGCAGCATTCTTATCAGATTTGTTTGTACTTCAGCTGTATCAGGTTTTATTGTGTACTAGAGTTTTTCTAAATAAACCTCTCATATGTTTAGCAACATAGTCTTTCTTCTGTGTGCGTTTAATAGAAAAGTGCTTGCCTTGGTGATATGCCTGCTAGATTCTCAGGACACTATCTCACAGGAAACCAGCAAGTGCTGATTTTCCACCGTATCCCAGCCAGAACTGCATCCTGTACGGGGCTCACATGGAACAGGCCGGAAGGCATGCGTGTGTGCTTCAGCACTGATCCAGCAATTCACTCAGTCAGTCATCTGGCTTGCTCTCTGTGCTCTGTCCCATCATATTCAGTCCTGTCCTGGCATAGCCTGGCAGCAGCTGCTGCACCCCTGAGGATGATCAGGTGGATTGTTATACGCCCACCATGCGCAAGACTGAGTTAATGCTTACTGCAGCGCTCACTACTGCTTTATTATTCATATTCATTGCAAACCCTAGTTGGACTTGCATACAAATGTGGTGTGAGCCCTCCTGCGAGCTGCTGTCTGTAGCAGCAGTTCTGTAACTTTGCTTTACTTTGTACTAGACTTTAGCCATTTAAGAAATGTTCAGAAAGCTTTCTAAATCAGCCTCTGAGTTTGGTTGGGTGTATGCACATTTTTATTCACCTCCTTTCTGCTGGTTGTATACCTGATGATTATTTTCACTGTACAGACAGACAGTCACTACCTTTGTTTTTGTTTGTGGTCTGTTGTGCACAGTCTTGACAGTAACCAGGCCATTCTGCTTGCTCGGCATGTATCCTTCTCTGTGAATAAGCACCCAATTTCCTCACCACATGCTGTTATTGCCTCTCGTCCAAAGGGAGATTGGGCTAAGTAACTAACCGCAGACTTGATTTTGTGGTGTTTTATCACCCCTGATGAAATTAGAAGGGCCTTGACCAGGCTGAGGTAGAGAGAGACACAGACTGAGAGAACAGGAGAGAGGCTGAACCCTGCTCAGCTGTGTGATAATGCGTCTGTTTTATGTGTCCAAGCAAAGAGCTCCCGAAAATGGGCTTTAATGGTGCTTAGACAGTAGTGTGTATTTGAGAGGCACACAACGTCATGCTTGTGGTCAAAGCCGATTGTGAACACAATGAGTAAAAGTTTCTTTTCATCCTGTAGAGGTTTGCAAAAAAATACCACAGCATTGATTTAAGTTTGCATTGATACTTTACTGCACGGATGTTAATTAGATTACTAGACAAATAATGAGTGAAATCTTTTTATGTTTTCATAGGTTTCCATATTAAAGTCACAGGTTTTCAAGTCTCATTGCCTTTGCCACTGTAAACAGAGACACTGTTTGCCTTTGGTCAAACTTCAATGTTTATTCAGGTTTTATGACAAAAAGGAATGGACTTTGTGAGGACAAAGCACGACTGTTATACTTTTGCACTCACTTTGGCGGGAAAGAAGAGTGGGTCATTAGGGTTAGCCAGTTTAACTTCTCACAAGTGCTGCCATTGCAAAGTAGCGGCCTTACGTTTGCAATGAGACAGTCCAGTGTGTTTGTGCGGCACTGCTGCTGACCCTTTTAAGAGTTGGGATTTGAGAGTACTGAGATCTGTGCCGAAGCTTAGACTGGAAGAAAAAAATCATAGACCCAGTGACAGCCGTAGGTTCGTGCTTTCAGTGTGACAGCAAAAAATATTTCACTTTTGTAAGAAGAAGCATTTGTTTATACAGTCTTGCTGTGTTTCTTAAAATTTCCATGGAGGAGTGTGGCTAGCTGTAAACAGAATAGTCCCAAAGAAAGCTGTCTGCTGTCCTGGATAAGCACAAGGAATTAAATCAGCCACATGCGCACTGACACAGACGGAACAACAACTTGTGTAAACACAACACAACACACACACACTGCAGCTGCAGACATCGTCAGTCAATCCCATGACACTGGAAATGAGCAACTGAGTGACTCTTGTGTTTATTATCAGACTAAAAAATGACTCATAAAGTTCATGGAAGAGCAGTGGGTGTTTATATGACTTTGCATAATGTAGTTTGGTTTTTATTTATTTATTTTTTTCCCCATTTTGTCCTCCCATGCCGGTACTGTGCATCCTGCCAGCCAACTCTTCGGGCATTCAGAGCATGCCCAGAAACTGAGGTTACATGCTCAACTGTCATTTTAATTGCATCGGCATATTATTGATTTTTAGCATTGATAGAGCTCTATCTGGCACAGCAGTAGAAATTTCTGTTACATCACAGACCACATTCTCACTGTTCAAAGTTAAACCACAGCCCTAGTTGTTGGGCAATATTTGTCACTATGATCAAAATTAAACCCACATACTTACCTTATCTATAGCCTATCCTCTGTAAACCATGCAGGGATCCATAGTGACCACGTTTCTAGAGCAGTTCAACAGAAGAGTGCGTTTCCTGCTGAGTTTATAGTGCCTGGTTGTTAGCCAACCCAGAGTAGCCTCATCCTTTCAACCAGCGTGTGATTACAGAGCTGCAGGCTATATCATACAGCCCTAAGATGAAACAGTAGCAGGAGAAAATGAAGGGATTACTTTGACTGACAGGATTCCCATCATTTTTCCTCTCCTCCAAAATCTCTTATATAACCATTGCATTTTTTCCCACCCTGCATTTCCTGAATGAAATAACAGGTCTCGTCATGTAATGAGTAGATCTATTATACATTTAGACCAAAGAATAGTCCTATGTAGATTTCACTCATCTTTGGCCGTCTTTGACCTCCTCATTCCTTTCGCTTTTTCATTGATCTTCCTGTAACCTGAGTGTGCCAGCCATGTTGTGCCAATGTTCTCCAGATAATGGAAAGACCATGCCAACTTCCAGAGTTATGGCTGCCGTAGTCTCCAACAGCCTTGTTACGCAGCTGGAGTAATGACTACATGGCTTCCTTCCTTTCTTCCTGCCTTCCATCTTTCATTGTACAGTATATTTCTCTTTTTCATACGCCATCATTCATTCATTCTGTCCCCTTTTTGGTCTCTTATCTCTTTGTATTTTAATCCTCGTCTTCCACTATTCGGCTTCCCGCTGTCTCCTTCTCTCTTCCTTAGGGCCTCTCAGCATTAGTCACCTTGACCACTGAGCCATGCCTTAGGACTATGATCCCAGTTGAACAAATGATGAAGCTGTGGGCTGAGGTTGGAGAAAATTTATAGCGCTACACAGTAAATGAAAGCGTATTTTACGGCATCTTCAGAGATGTTCCTGCAGTGTTTCACAAACACATATGGAACATGTATGGAAGAAGTACTTAAATTGACACATTTCTGCTCGCATGCAGATCAGTTTGCTGGTGCTTAACAGTGGATTTGGCATGATATTTTTTTTGACAGAAGGTTCAGTCCATCGGTGCCTTATTCTGACTTGGCAGCTGCACACCAAAGGTCAGAGTCCACGCTTTGTTTAGCAGACTGCAGCTACAGGCAGATAACGCCTCTGTGGGGAAAGTCTGTTGATTTTTTTTTTTTTTACATCAACGCAAACCAGAACACACAGACACATGCTATGATGATGCAGCTGCTTGCATCCACACACACAGACACATGCGCACACAGTTTGCGCTGGAGTGTGGTATTGTTTGGTTTAATGTCATCTGTGTCTTTTTTGGTTCGGCTGCCTCTACCTCTCTTATGTTCAGTGCTACAGTACAGACTTTATGCAATCTGATTTCACCAAGGCAAGACGAACTGAGCCTTTCATGCATTTCATTTCTACTCACACAAGACGCGCAATTGCCCACTCGTTCAGACCAATACCCCTTTGGCTGTCCTTTGCACCTGCTACCTGGCGCACCAGCCAAGTACTACATTTTGCCAAGTTCATTTGTCTGCTTCACCGACTTTTAAATTTGCATTGAGATTTGGCCACAAAGAAGTTGCCTTAGATATGAGAAGAGCTGTTTGTAGTTTCAAGTTTAAAAATATTAGCTTTGCTGAACTGCCTAAATTCATAATGCCATGTAAGAGATCAGCTGAATTGATTTTATTCAAATGCGTCTTTCTCTGCTCTGCGTTCGATAACCTCTTGATAGGAAAAAACGCTGCTGTTTTTTCAGGTGTTCAAAACATTGTGAGCCGTGTGTTTGCATATTTCCATTCTTCAGTAATTCATAGGAAAGTGATTCAATTTCAGATACGCAAACCACTGAAACACACCCCATCTACTTTAACTTAAATGGATCTCTCCACAACTAGCTTCCATTCTACTATTATACGGACTTTTCAAAGTGCGAGGATAGAGCAGCATCCACCGCGTGCGTCAAAAGTAGTTAAGGCCCTTCGGTTTGATAAAATGTGTATGATGTCAATCAAAAAAGCCTGATTCAATTTCAATCTGTGCATGAGCTGAGGTAGATATCTGATCCTGTGGTCTCCCCTGACATCCTGCTTTGTTTGTTTTCTTTGCCCACTGAGGATTTGCTCTGCTCTCGCTAAGGCCCTTTACAATTTAGATTTATGGAAATGCCTCCTAATAGAAATCTGCTCTCATCGGATGACAGACAGCGATGATGAGACGTACACCACATACGACTGTGCTGGGGTTGACTGAGAAGATCATGCCTCAGGATTTACCCTTCCGATGAATAAAAGCATGTAGAGGTTGTTAGTTTTGTCAGTGAGACCAAGAATTGAGAGGGAAAATGAGTAATTCATTTACATTTATGCTGCCACTATATATTTGTATATCTGTCATTGTAGCTGTGGATACGTACATATCTGAGCTCGCATGAGAGTACAAGTTTAAGTGTGTGTGCATGCCTGTGTGTCAGGAGAATGTAGCAGTTGTGGGAGCGGAAAAAATTAATTAGAGTAGCAGTGACACTGTAATCTCTTTAGTAAATGTTACTGGTTTTAGCTGCAATACCAGTGTGTGAAGTTTGTGAAGTGGGAGTGGAACTATGTAGAGACAGGGTTAAAGGGAAGGATAAGGTACACATGCCCTTGTTTGCACTGGGGAATAAGCGTCTATGCTGAGTCTTGACTATACCTGATCAAAAATGTTTCTCTGTAAGTTTGTGGTGAGTTGTTCTAATCATTTATTATGTGCTTTCTTTAGAATAATGCTAAGGCCGGGGCAGTACTGTGACTGCTTCGAACAAATGCAGCTCATTGACAAGCAGTTCGAGGCCTCGCTGTACCCCTCTAAACTCAGACGCTCATGAGCAAGTGCACTGATATGGGTCACTAACAAAGATAGTGCTATTAAATGCTGGATGCAAAGTGCTCTGTCAGAGTGCCCAGAGAGCTCATGCTTAATTGTGAGCAACTGTGCATTAATTTACTATGCATCGCTAAATTACAGCTCTTTTAGCCATAGCTCAGGGCCTCACACATATCATGTCAAAAGACAAACAAAAGCAAAATGGCTTATAAAAAGGTCAAATTAAAACATGTACACAGTGATGGTTTTAATTTAGCTGCTCTGGACTATTTTTATGTTATGAGGAAGGCTTTAATGACACAGCGATTTCCTCTTGGTTATTGGGGTTTATCGTTATGGTGGAATTTTGAATTGTTACACAAGGAAAATATTGGCCCTAACCAACCACGTCCAACAGCACAGCACAGGAAACCAGACAGAATTAAATGATAGTTACTGGAGGGCTTGTGGTTTCTGAGGGTGTTATCCCTTTTTGTTGCTATTGGGTCGTAGCAGGAGAAAATGCTATGTTTCCTTGCAGTGGCTGGAAGGATGGATGAATGGAGAATAGCTTTCCTGGAAGCTGAGAGATCGTACTGGCAGCGGAACAGAGAAATTCATTTCCTATTGTCACAGAAGAATGTATAAATATAACTCCAGCTCAACAATATAAGATACTAACGAGGCCTCTCATTATGTCTTTTCCTGATAGCAGAAAAGAGAGAAGACTAATGAACTAACCTCTACTGCTAATGCTTTTTATTGGTTCCTATAGAAGGAGATCTCCTCGTGGGGAATATTAAACTTTCTATTTTGACTGTGCAAATTGCCACATCCACTGAAAAGCTTACCAGGAAATGAACAAAAAAATCCCAACACATTTTTAAACTCTTTGCTGTACTTTTCCTAACTAGATAGTTGACAAAAGTTTTGTTTCAAATTTGTCTCTTTGATTCGAAGCATATCACTTTCACTTAAGCTTTCAAATTTCACGCTTTACATTAATCGTTGAGGGAATAACACATTAATCCAAGGCATGAAATTACAATCTCCCATTTCCTTTTTTTTTAATTATTTTTTTTATCCAACAACAATGGATTCTGCACCATAAACGGATTTGGTTTACATTCTTTATCTTTTGCAGTACAATTGCTGTAAATATGAATTTAACAGATGAAGCAAATTTGGCTGCAGTGTTAAGAAGCTTAGGATGTGGAGAGAATAAAGGGGGGGGTGGATGCACAAAAGCAGAAGACCTGCTGCCTATTTGAGGGTAATAGAGCTTTAAGGTTGCTCCTGCTTCAAAGAGCACTTCCTTCTCTCCTGTGCCATGTTGCTAATTGCTGGACTACCCTTAGTCTGTTTCTTCACAACCATCAGTGATGGTTTACTTAGCTCTCGTTTTGCATTTTGCCACTTCTTTATCCCTGTCCTGTACTTTATGTCGCTCTTTTGCATCTTTGCAAAGTGCTACAATCCAGCTCCTTTGACCACAGTTGGCATTGTCGCAGCATCATGCCCAGTGGCTGGGGAAATCACCAGCATTTCAGCAAGAGGCCCACAACCAGTCACAGTGACAGAGCACATGCAGCCAGTGGGACCGGTTTGTTTAACAAGCACTCTGAAGCAGCCTGGCTGAGTGTGCCAACACAGTGTTTTGTGTGCCTGACTATTCATTATGAATGGGAAGTTTTGCAAAAACTGTCTTTTCTCCAAGCCGTGATCACAGCTTGCGTTTGTGCAGGA
>VOQK01027397.1:0-11148 GCA_015052645.1 Benitochromis conjunctus
TTTGCAGTACTGTGCAGAGGTTTGGGGCAATACTTACAAATGTTCGCTATCATCACTCTTTATATTACAAAAAAGGGCCATAAGGATAATCCATAAAACTGGTTACAGAGATCATACAAATCCACTATTCTTAAAATACAAAATACTAAAATTCACAGATCTGGTTCATTTTCTCACGGCTCACATTATGTATAAAGCAATGAACAACCTACTTCCTGACAATATTCTAAAATTGTTTTCTAAAAGGGAACGTGGATACAATTTGAGGGGGGAATTAAATTTAAAACATCCTCGTATCCGTACAACACTAAAAAGTTTTTGCATCTCTGTTTGTGGAGTGAAGCTGTGGAACAGACTAAGTAAAGAAATGAAGCAATGTCCGAGCATGAGTCAGTTTAAAAAGCAGTTCAAGGGTCTGGTTTTTGCAGAGTACAGGGAGGAGGTACAGCTTTGACAGGGTGTTCTCGTCCAATATTTTCATATTGGCGATGTGTGTATATGTGTGTGCAGGTGCATGAGTATGTTTGTATGGGTATATATATTTGTAGGTTGTGTATTCTTTGACATGTTACTGGGATTATTAAATATGTGTATATGTCTATATACATATTTAACTATAAAATGAAAAAAAAGAGATAAAATTTTATTTCAAATTTATGTGTGCATGTGTATAAAACTACATTAAAAATTAAGAAAACAAAATACATGTAACATATAATGTAATTGTAATAATGTATGTCTGATTATAAGGGCATAATCAGGAAGAAAAGATGTAGTCTATTAATTACTAGGTAATGGAAAGGGGGTGGGACCAAATAAGCTTATGCTTCTTCCTGCTCCTTTTTGAACATGAACGTTTTTTTGTAGTTGTGGTGGCTTTGTTTGTTTCTTTTTATTTCTCTGTTGTTTTTTTAACATGTTCAAAATAAAGATATATAACAATAACAATCTTTTAAGATAAATAATTCTGTTTCTTTACTCAGTCTAACTCCGTATACGAATTTCATACAACTGCTCCAACTATAGGATAAAACTAGTTTTCTATATTTTGATTTCTCTGAGGTGCATTAAGGGATTGTCCTTCCTTGTCTGCTTACACTGTCAATACAATCCAGGCTCCAAAGACGGAGCTTAAAATAACCCAAATTATGTGTTGTATGAAAAGCATGGCATGCAAATTACAGGGTGGAAATCTGATTGTTAAAAAGATTAAACGACAGGGACAAACAAGCAGACTGCGTTAAGGTGAACTCACATGACAGCACCACAGGAACTTCGGGTCTTTCATGAGAGCGTGCTCGGTCAGCTTTTTGTGGAACAAGTCGTACACCTCGGGCTCCAGGCAGTCCCTCAGCTGGAAAACAAAACACGACAGGAGGCGTCACCGCTTATAAGACGAAAACAGTGGCAGGTTATTTTCACACTCATCTGCAGGCTGATGTGTCTTGATACTCGTTTAATGTAATTTTGTGCTTCCCCCTCTGAGCACTTCACCCTGTTTTAAAATGACTATGTTGAGATAAATTCAACCATCATGCATCATTACAATCCACAGCATCGTCTAAGAATATTTTAAAGAACTAAAAAAAACTGTTTGCAGATCAAATTCTGTCTTAATAGCTGAAACAAAGCTCTATTCTCCCATCAAACCCATAAATTATCCCCGTTTCATAATTTCTTCATAAGTAATAATGATCACATGGAGAATCAGATGCAAAAAGAAATCTTGGTTCATGTATCTGCAGACTACACTAAAAAGTGTTCCCCACAGCCTTGCATACAGTCAGGAAAAGATGTTCAAGCTGCAGTTCATGAGTAAATAATTATAGTACGCTTAATCTGTTTATGTTGCACATCTGTTTAGGCTTTGGGAAATATGATTGAGACTTTGTCTGCAGTTGTTCTTTCTCACATGTAGTAGGAGATAATTCCCATCAGACATGTTGTCGTCTGTGGAAATACTCTGTGGTTTAGGCAAAGGCTGCCGGAGCTGACAGTGGCAGGAAAACCACTTCACTACTAATTCAACAGGCCATCATCACTTCTCTCACATCAGCACAAAAGGACACGGCACAGACCTTGTAGCAGAGAGCGCAGGTCAAAGTGTTTAATATGTGATATGAGATCACATGCACCTCTAGAAGAGTTCAGGGCTCAGTGAATGTTGAACTAGTGCCATGTGGCACGTGGTGGTCTGCTCACCCACTGAGCTAAAGTGTTGCTCAGAAATGCCTTTTATTTCTTTAAATATGCTCTGTGTCATGTGTAACGAGGCTGCGTAAAAACCAAAATAAACGCCCTGTTAAACGATGCATCTGGGGTCTCTTGTTAAAATCGGAGAACTTTGATGCATATAAAGAGGAAAGAGTCCAATTTAATACTCTTCACGTTCACGTTCTTGTCACATTTCCTTTGAGTTCACCTGTATATCCAGCGTGGAGAAGTAGCTGTCCAGTTTCTCGGGGTCGTTGATGTCAGGTTCGCAGCAGCTGGGACACACCATGTCTCGGATGTGTTTGTCTCTCACGGCGATGGTGAAGTGGTCCCTGAAGCATTCGAGGCACACTGAGCACTGACAGGATGTTAGAGACTGCATCTGGAGCACCGAGGGGAAAAAAGAAAGAGGTTTTAAGAGCTGTGCATTAAACATAACTACTGAATCGTGTTGTGGTTGCTACGGAAACAGATCACTCTCCCAGTAGACCCACCTTGCTGCGGGGGAAGATGTCCAGACAAATGGGGCACTCATTGTTGAGGAGACGCCTGATGAAATCTCTGTCATGTGACTCCTTCACAGCTTGCACCACATCCTCCAGGGAGTAGGTGACACCCGGCTCTTGGAGAAGCGACAGGACGAGCTCGCAGCGCCCCCAGCTGGGCAGGTCGTACAACGCCAGCAGGCGCCTGCACATCCTCTGAAGAAGCAAACCAGGACAGCACAGACGTTTAGGTTAAAATGAAAAAGATACACGTAAAAACAAAATCCCTTTGAGGGCTTTCTAGTTCAACCTGTTTGTCTGGGTGTTTGGGATCAATCGGCGGCTCGGCCTGGACCGTCCAGATTCGCTGGTGGAACGCTTCCAGCAGGGGGCGCTGAAGCAGAGACAAAGCCCCCTGCACCTCACCTCCACTCTGCCGCAGGGCCTCCTCACATCGGGCCACATCCTGGAAGCCCAGAGAGTGAAGCTCCCTCATCTGAACCCAGGGGGAACAACAAAAACAAAACAGGTTTCAAACATTTTAATCCCTGTGAGGTTTAAGTTATAACCTGCCACATGTTGTGGAGAAAAGCGGGAGGGGAGTCAAACTGATTTTCTTAAATCAAAAGAAACAATTTTCTATTGTAATTCACAAAATATTTGCAGTATGAAGGTTAAAATTCAAAAGAGAGTCGTTTCTGAGGTAGAAGGAAAGAAAACCTAAATTAAAGAGAAGGTTATACTTTCTTTTAACAGTAAATATGTATTTAATTAAACCTTTAATGTGCTTTAAATTGTCCCACCTTTGCTTTGCGGTCTCTCAGCAGCTGTCTCACGGCTTTGTCGGTATCTCCTCCTGTTTTCAGCCACGCCAGCTTGGCCTCAGCTCTGGACAGCTTCATGCTGTCACCCGTGGAGGTCGGACCGCTCTTCTCAGACTCGTCTCCGTCTCTCTCCACCACGGGCTGCATCCCGACACTCCCCGCTTTGTAGTTCAGTTGGACGGAGGCGGCCATAGCGCAGATTTCATCCAGCAGGTGAGGCAGCTCTGAGGTCAGCCAGTCACAGGGGTTAACGTTGCTGCCACCGCACACGCACAGAGCGGCGTACACCTCCTCTGGACTAATGCCTCGCTTTTCTGCTTCCTGTGAATGAGAAACGTAATGCATCTTTTCTTCTTTTTCAGCATTTCAATACTCTAATATTGTAATTTATAAATGTCATTTAAATGTTTTGAGGTGAGTCTGTGTGAAACTTTTGCCATACTCTGATGTGACGGACAAGAACGAGGCCATCTTCTTTCATCGTCTTCTGCCTCTTCACCTCCAGGTTGACTCTGGGCTTCGGCTGTGGCCTCACGCCCGGCTGTGGTTGGTCCTTAGCGGCGCACGGCGTCTGCTGGAGAGACTGGGGCAGTGAAAGTCCACCAGAGTCTTTAGGGGACATGTTGCACATCTCACACACTGTGGAGGCCTTGGTGTTAGCATAGGTGCAAAATTGGCACGTCCACTGCAAGAAGAAGAAAGAAAAGCATGTAAAGCAGACTAAACTGACAAAAACAGACGTCTTCTATGGCTTTTGTGGGACACCTCCATCATCACTTAAACTAACCTGAGTGTATTACCAAGTGAGAATGGCATTCATGCTTTAAGTTATGTTTGAGATTATTGTAATTTTTTCAGGTGTAGCTTAAATTTGACTTTAAATGCTATTTAAATAAAAAAAAAAAAAAAAAGGTTTAGGTCTATCTTTGGACGAGGTCGAGAGATGTGATTGGTCAGTAGGTGGTAATTCAGTATGTCATGATGATCCTGACCCCGCCCCCCCACACCCCTCCCAATCTGTCTTCTTATGAACTCTCTAATTCACTAAGTAACCCAACAACAAGTGACTGTAGATAAATGTGTTCTCTGCAGAGCTGAGACTAACAGAACAGGTTAGTGTCAGTGCGTGCCAACGCACAGCACAGTAAAGACTGAGAAAATAACAAACAGGTTATTAGCGTTATCAGCAACAAACAAACCTTTGAGTCGGGCAGAGATCTGAGGATGGACATGTCAGAGGAGACTGGAGGGCGAGTGGCCAGACGGGGGCGCTCACACACCTCGCAGAGGATGCTGCTGCCTTGATTCACCACAGTGCAGCTCTTACACTGCCACTCTGAGAGAACAAGCACCAACACAGTTCAATTCAAATCATATAGTCTTCAAACTTTAATATATTATAAACACACTGCAGACTGTTTATGTAAAAAACTATTCTTTGCCCCATGAAAGAATAAGTTAAAAGGACCAAAGTCTTGTTTTGCATTTCTACTTTGTTTATAATTAATTTGTGTTATTTTGTTGTTGTGTTGTATTATAATAATTTTAATCACTTTAACTCGATTTAGTTACAGGGCATCTGAAAGTTCGATTTAAGACTTGAATTTAATTTAAGGTTTGAACTATAACTTTCACCACCAGGGGGCACCAGTTACCAGTGAGTGTGCATCTCTTTTCAGTTGCCCGCTCATATTTAAGAGATTTCACCCAGTTTGACCTTAATGACCTCCCTAGTTTAACAGAAAGGTGGCCTTGACTCTTGGCACCCCCTACTGATACAACCTGGTATTACATGAAAGTGCACTACATGAATGCATTGAACACAAATGCACAATGTTTGGTGTTATTCTCTTGAAAGCTTTAATTAATTTCGAAAGGTTTCAGCTCTTTTTAAATACAGAAATTTACTGTAAGTACCTTTAATTCCTTGGGAATTCTTTAATTCCCACACACACCCTGTAACTTGCTGCGTGTGTGTAAACTTTTGTTCTTACCTGCGTTCGGTGATGCAGGAAGTGACACGGTGCTTTCCTGAACAGTCGACACAGCCGTGGCGAGTCGGGGCCGTTCGCAGGTCGAGCAGAGAACGGCTCGCATCTCGTTCACTGTAGTGCAGTGAGAGCACTCCCACGGGGACAGGGACGGACTGAAAAGCAGCACAGAAGGAAACAACATTTTATTTCAGCTCCTAACAACAAAAACACAACTTCAGCCAATCTTCATTTCCTCCACAGCTGTAGCTGCCCAGATGTGGGACTTTTTACCCAGAATTCAGGGTCTCTGCAGGTAAGACAGGTCAATTTAAGCCCAGCTTGCCTCATAAATCTACATCAAAAGTCAAGTAAAGAAAAACGCAATGAAGTAAATTCTTAACTAAAAAAAGGATCAGAAAAAGTAAAAAAAGTTGAAAAATGTAAAAGGAAAAAACAACAACAGGAAACCATTATGAATGATTATTGTTTCACATTTAATTAAATTAATTAATATCCATCTATGTGTTTTTTTATGAAGTTAAATATGAGACGGCTGTGTATAATCTGCTGATGTAAACCTGAGCTCAGTTTCAAAAACTGCCCAACTTTATAAAGACCGATTACACATGATGTCACTTAACTGTAATTAAAACGTAGTGTAAAATATCATCACTGTGTGCTAGAAACTCTTGCAGTGGTGCCTAAATGCTTTTAAGATCCATTCAAAATTATTTCTTTTTTTCACTTCTATTTAAATAAAAACACATTGTTAAGACATTTCAGGGCTCTCTAGAAACCCTGGTGTTTGATTCTCAGCAAAACCTTTGGAGTTCTGATCAAACAAAGTTTAACCTTAACTGTAACAAAGGTGATGGTGAACAAATCCCACCTCTGGCCTTCCTGCCTTTGATCTGCTGCCAAATAAAGAGCTGAATGTGGGTTGTTCTTCTCACCTGGATGTTTTGGCAGGTGTAGTAAGTGTCCTGTTGTGCCCTTTACGATCAGGGTGGGAGTGGTACAGCTTGTCGCACTTCAGACACAATCTTTGGAGGCACGTGGCGCAGCGAGCGTGGACAGCAGAAATTCCGCAGATGGTGCAGGTGTCTGCAAGAAAAAGACGAGGAGTTAAAACAGTAAGCAACAAAAAACGTGCACAGCCAAGGTTTGACTTTTGCTTTGCAGATGTGACTCGTCCTACTTTGTTTGGTTTGCTGTAATTTGTCCCTCTTGTGACTGGCTCTGTTGGGGTGTCGGTGGAAGAGGTCATCACATGCGTCGCAGAAATGTGGATTGTCACATGACGGGCAAAACAGAGACGCTTCGCCACCGCACAAACTGCACTCACCCACTGCAGCAGAGCCTGGAGACCAACAGGAAACAGAAAAAAACTTTAAAATATATAAATTCTTTGCCATTTTTCACAGAATTTAAATAAATAAATACATTTCTGTATGATTTTATCAGTCTCTCACATCATCGTGGAGGAATTTTGGTCCAATCCACTTTGCAATGTTGCTTGAGCTCATTGAGGTTTGTAATCATTTGTATATGCACAGCTCTCTTATGGCCCCATTACAGCAAATTTTAGTCAGGTTGAGGTCTGGGCGTTGACTGTGCCACTGCAACAGCAGATCTGCTGCTGTGCTTGTGGTCATCGTCCTGTTGCACGAGCCAGTTTGGGGCGAGCTGCCGGACAGATGGCCTCACATTTGACTCTACAATACTCTGGTATACTGAGGAGTTCATGGTTAACTCAGCCACTGCAAGATCCATAAATCATCAACTCTCCACCACCGTGCCCGCAGTTGGTATGAGGTATGTGCGCTGATATGCAAAGTTTCTAAAAAGTTTCTTAACTTTGTGGCATCAAATGAAGAAGAAACTAATCTGGTTAAGAGTTAAGAAGGAAAACTGCTGGAATAAAAAAATTAAATTAAATAAAAACTCTTGGGCTGTCAGGTGTGGCAGTAGCTGACCTGTTGATGGTTTTGGCAACAGAGCAGGTTTAGGAGGAAGAGGCAGGATCACAGGTTTGTCCCCCTGCTGCTGCTGCTGCTGCTGCTGCTGCTGCTGCTGCTGCTGCTGCTGCTGCTGCTGCTGCTGCTGCTGCTGCTGCTGCTGCTGCTGCTGCTGCTGCTGCTGCTGCTGCTGCTGCTCTCCAGGCAGCTTAGCCACATGGTCAGTCACCACCTGAGCCTTAACAACAAATAAATAAGTAAATATCAGCATCACATGCAAAATTAATGAAGTCTTAAAAGGACAAATATTAAAAAACAGATTATCTTAATTCAGCCTCTGTTTTTATCTTTAATGAACTCAAATTCGTTTTTCAGCCAACACTTTTGAAACGTGTACACACCCGTGGGATGACGAATGAGATGATATCTTGGAAGTGCTCTAGGTGAGGATGAGTGCCCTGAACGAACAAACATAAGAAAACAGAACATCAAAACAGCTGCACGCACATGTTACCAACGATCAGGTCTGCTTAGGAGCCGATACAAACCTTTACTATCATATCCACTTCTGTGCGTAGAGTCATGACCTCCAGCGTCACCGCTGCGACTTTTTTAGTATCCGGATCCTCGACTTCGTCGGGAAAGCTGAGGCCGTCTACCTGCTGGTTTGTGTAACCGTAGAGATAGAGGACTCTGCGGCCTCCCTGTGGACCAAAACCCGCGTTTCAATCCTAATCTTTTAAACAAAGCTGAAAGGTTCTCAGTCAAAGTTTCAGCACAATGCTGGAGTTTTTTCTCACTTTGATGGCATCCACTGTGGTCCTGAAAACAGGGTTGTTGTGCTTGACGCTCCTCCAGTATCTGGGTCTGGTGGGAGAGGTCAGGTTACAGCCATACTTCTCCAGGATGCTCAAGGCCTTGATGAATCGATTCAGAGACTCCAGGACCTTTTGTGAAGAAACATTAGTAATGATTATTAGTCAGTTTGCCTCCATTATTCCATCAAAATGAATTAATTGCGATGATTCAGTTAACAACAATGCTGTTACCCCCATCACAGCCTTTTAAATAAGACACAGTGAGAAAACTGTTTTGGCACAGAATCATAGCTAGAGGATGAGACTGGTATCAAAATGTAGGTTAAAAAAAAGGGCTTTATTATCCCATCCTATTCATATCGCCTGTGACTTACTATACCAGGATACTAACACTCATTTCTATTTCTCTATGTCATAGACATTGAAGTGATGCTATTTTTCTGCTGAAGCTGTGCTATATCCCATGATATCGATACTCAAACTTGATCACAGAAAAAAAAACATAAACACTGACTTTCTTTTAAGCGCTTGGTTCTGTTTGACATCACAGAGAGGGAAATCTCTAATTTGGCCTTCTCAAAATCTTTTTAAGAGGGGCGCCCAACCAGAAACAAGCTGACTTAAATGGGGAGGGGCTAACAGCAGAGGATGAACTGAAGAGCTGTGTCAAGTCCCAGTGTAAGAAGCATAAGGACTATTTTGAATAATGAATAATGCAAAGCTACTGTAGCAGAGTTTAAGATGTTTTTGAGCAAATTTATTAACAGAAGCCACAGCGCTGAAGATACTTCTTCACTCCCCTGGGGAGAGCTTCATCTTTGTTTTCATCAAAAATAAAATCAAAGAGAAGAGTCACAAAATCGTTTTTTCTTTAATCAAACACCGAGCAGGCCTTTGAGGACCAAACAGAAATAGAAATGCTACATCAAACGGCACTAAAACGATCGTTTCAGAGAAAAAAATACCTCCTGTTTGTTGCGACCTGCCGAGTTCTCCTTCAGCATAACCTCCGCAGAGACGTGACAGTACTTCTCCGACAGTGGCAGCTCGATAGTGGCCATCGTCTGAACGTCAGTCTTCACTTCCTGAGCGGAACCCGAGGACGCGAGGAGAGACTGGGCTCTTCCCCTGACCTCGTCCATCTGGACGGACGCAGGACTGCTGCTCATTGCTGTCAGAAGGAGAAGAGGACTTTTTAGAGATCGCCTATCAAGCGTCTGTGGTTCATGGGCTTCAAGATCGAGGATCAGCTGATGTATTCTGTTTGAAAAATTACTGCAACTTCGCGGTTACTTTCAGTCTGTGAGAGTGTTATTGTAAAAGAAATATTTAAAATGATGAAATATGTCAAATAAATTAAATATTATCTGTAAACTAAGCCGTTATAGCTGAACCAATGAAAATAGCTTTGCAGGTGTGCTGTGTGGCAGCCTGCAGGTGGAAAGCTGGCCTGCTGGTTCAGGCCAGACCTCATTCCATGCTGGTATGCAGGGACTGTTTGAGGCCTCAGGCTGCTTTCTTACCCAGCTTTCCTGTTAAAGATGGCCGGCCTATCAGTGTGTTCAGTCATGGCCAAAAGTTTTGAGAATGACACAAATATTGGTTTTCAGAAAGTGTGGTGCTTCCGTTATTATAATGGCAATTTGCATACACTCCACAATGTTAGGAAGAGTGATCAGATGAATTGCAAAGTCCTTCTTTGCCATGAAAATGAATCCCAAAAAACCTATTTCCACTGCATTTCATCACTGCCATAAAAGGACCGGCAGAGATTATTTCAATAATCTTCTCTTTAACACGGGTGAGAATGTTGACAAGCACATCCGGAAAAAGGATTGTCTGGAGAAGAAAAGGTGAGCGCCATCATCAGTCCTGTTTCATGCCAACAGTAAAGCATCCTGAGACCATTCATGTGTGTGGCTGCTCTTCATCCAAGGGAGTGGGCTCACTCACAATTTTGCCAAAGAACACAGCCATGAATAAAGAATGGTGCCAAAGCATCCTCCGACAGCAACTTCTTCCAACCATCCAAAAACAGCTTGATGAAGAACAACGCCTTTTCCAGCATGATGGAGCAGTGTTCCATAAGGCCAAAGTGATAACTAGTAGTTAGCTCGGGGAATAAAACATTGAAATATTGGGTCCATGACCAGGAAACTCCCCAGACCTTTTTCTAATTGAGAACTTGTGGTCAATCCTCAAGAAGCAGGTGGACAAACAAAACCCCACTAATTGTGACAAACTCCAAACATTGATTATGAAAGAATGGGTTGCCATCAGACAGGATTTGGCCCAGAAGCTGATTGACAGCATGCTAGGGCAAATTGCAGAAGTCTTTAAAAGAAGTGCCATCACTGCAAATACTGACTCTTTGCACAAACTTGATGTAATTGTCAATAAAAGTGACGAAGTGCTCATAATTATACTTCAATACATCACAGAAACAACTGACTATAAGATCTAAAAACAATGAAGCAGCAAACTTTGTGAAAACCAATATTTGTGTCATTCTCAAAACTTTTGGCCGTGACTCTACTATGTCAAAGTTCAATCATGTAGTTTTTAAAGATGCCATTGATTTATATTTAACAATAACAATCAGGATAAATAAAGATAATATAGAAATCATTAGCACAGCCTCAATATAAGGACCCAAAAATGTCAGCAGACTCCTGGAGGCAGATTCCTGAAACTATACAAAAGCTTTACAAAGGTTCCCACAGAAGACTGAATCAGGCATAAGAGTGGAAAAAAAACAAAAACTAAATACATTTGTAAGTCAAAATTTTGGGTTAGGCATTGAAATTTTGAGATAGTAAGTAGAAAGCTTTATTATGGTGGTAAAACAAGACTCCATACCTGAGAGCCCCAAAAAC
>VOQK01027397.1:17359-29982 GCA_015052645.1 Benitochromis conjunctus
CAAAGTAGACGGTTTTCAGACCAACATCAACAAGTAGGTGCCAAGCAGCTGCCTTTGTGTCAATGTTAGAGAAATTTTACTGGGAGTGGAGCCTTTCATCACTGCTGTTTAAATCCTCAGGTACTTCACAGAGAGGGGGGAGGCTGTGGCCAAAGCTTCCAAGGAAACTCATGTGGTGAGTGATGATCTGTAACTCTGCTGACTTTCTGCATTTGAATGCAGACGGCAAACATCGTGCCACAGAGCTCAAAAACACTTGAGGTGTTTTCGTACCTGTGGTGTTTAGTCCGTTCAAACTGAACTCTGGTTTGATTTACACCCTGGTGCGTTTCTTGGGTGCACATGTCAGCACAGTAATCACATTCAGGTGTGGACCAAAACAACCGTACCAAGACCCTTTGAAGGAGGTGGTCTTGGCCTGATTCCTAACGACCTCCAGTACTAGATAAGCTAAACATCTCCCTGTACCTACATATGGCTTGCATTCTGGGATGTAGACAAGGTAGATGTATAAAGGTCTGTACGGGTTAGCAACTAGCTATGAAATGAATGTAACAGTCCAGAACACAGCACCTTGTTCCTGTTTTTACTTTTGTCGCTCCCACCCCAGGAACACCTGGCCAGTAAGCGGACTGAACATTGTCACATGTTTTTGTAATCATGCATTTTGGTTTGTTTGGAGTTCGCTTGGATTCTTTTCTGTGTGAAAAGAAGCCAAATCACAAGAAAAAAGCTACAAGTTTGCAAACTCATCAAATGAATCGGACCAGAGTTAACAAACTACAGGTGTGAAAATGCCCTTAAAAACCTTCCTCATATAATAACCGGAGCAGTGGTTCCCAAAGTTTTCTAACAATGTACACCCTGACCAACACATGGAGCAGAGGAAGTGATGGTGGATGAGTTTTGGGAAATTTGCTTTCCGGTGGAAAAAAAAGATGGATTTAATGTCAGTACCAGATGTGGACAGCATAAAGGGTGGATGATAGCAGCATTTTGGCCACCACTGTTTGTTTTTTGGAATCTGAAGAGTCCATATTTGTCTCAGTGCTGTACCTTTTCATCTAGACATACCTGCTAATTAGTGTGACGTAACAAACTAATCAGATCCCAGAATTTCACTCACCAAAACCCAATCACAGACTACTTGTCTGTTACACGCAGCAAGTCACATTAGTCAGATAACTCAAAGGTAAATATGCTGAATATGAGCTTAAAGCCTGAGAGTAGAGAAGACACAAAGATCTCAGAGATGGATGAACACTCACTGGTTAGTCTTTAGTCACTGAGCATTCCAACCAGCCTCGAGCCTTGAAGTTCATCACACTTTAAGGAAATCTTCAAACTGCCTTTAACTCTTTTCTTCTGCCCTCAGATGGACTACCGCTCGCTCGTCCACGAGAAGGACGAGGCCATCTACTCGGATATCAGAGTGATCGTCCTCGACATCCGCGGCTTCTACGTAAGACGCCTAGATTTATTTCCCCCCAAATACTTAAACCATGGGAAAAAATTGGATTTTAAATAAAATGAGTTTTTCTTTAAGATAAAAAAAAAAAAAAAGTTTAAAAGTGATTGCTAGTGATTAAACCATTTGAAAATGTATTTTTGGCCACTTTAAGCCAATTATTAATCTGCATTTCTGCTTGTTTTCCTCAGGCTGAGCTTTATGACATCATCAGCAAAAACCTGGAGAAGGTGACCAACCCAAAAGGAGAGGAGAAGCCCTCGATGTACTGAGGCTCCGGGGGGGGGAATGGGAAGAACCACTGGGATGAATTTAAACAACCAACCTAAACTCAATATCAATCAAGTATCGGCTCTTCGTTTGATAAACATTTATAATAAATACATAAACAACTGGATGGAGGGGTTTAGTTCTGCTGTTTCCTTGTCACACTTTGGTTTTATACCAAGATTTGCACTAAATTTTAAGTTGTGTGGTAAAGAATGAATAAAGTAAAGTGTTTTTCAGACTGTGCCATCCTCAGATTTATTTTTAACAAAGAAAAAACTTTTCGGCATGTGCACCTCTCACCAGACAGGAATCTTATTACAAAAATATCTTTCTTATTCAGGATCAGGATGGAAAAACCAAAAAAACAAGACACCAACAATAATAATTACATAACAAAGTCAGGAACAGCAACACAGGAAAGTTAACCGGCCTCCAGACATTTATACTTCTGGTCCTTCTCCACCGGGGATGAGCTGCAGAAGAGAAAAATGCAGCCATAAATCATCCTGTGCAGGTTTAAAACACCGGGGCAGATTGTGGGACATGATCAGGTGTTCGCTTGGTTACCATGGTGATGTTATTGCCATTGAGGAGGATCTGGTCCAGCTTGGTTATCCTCCTCCCCTCTGGTGTGATTTCACTGCAACACATTTGTTTATAAATATAGTCAGGGGCGAACCCGAGACACGGTGTAGTTAAATTAAAAATGTAACAGGAGTACTTACAATTCTGTCACATCCTCCAGGACCATGTCTGACACACACAGTTAAAGACAAACTGTGCAACAATAAACAGTAAAGAGACATCAAAGTGCAGCTAAAAGCTAGTAGGTTTACAAAAATGAGCAGGAGGATGTGGAGACGTGGACATGAGCAGCACCAGCGCCAATTTCAAAATCCTATGTCCCCTTGTTCTCAAGTTATCACATTCACAAGAATTTCACAAACCTTACTCTGACCTTGAGGTCAAGGTCATCAGATTCAAACTCCAAGATTTTTAGAAAATGCACCTATGTTATCAATGTGAAAATCCTAGGTGACTTCCTTCTCAAGTTATTGGATTCACAAACTTGGGTTTCCACGCCACTGGCCCACACAGGTAATGATAATACACAATCAGACTTTTAAGGAGGAGGAACCCAGGCCCACTGCACCAGCATAAGATCAGACAGCAGAGGGAAATGGTCTGTGGCCACCATCTGCTACACCTGTTGTCATTTCAGTTTGCACCAAAGTGGCTGAAATAGATTGATCAATGGTTTATTACTCCTAACTGGATAGACTGATATGTCTGAAGTTGAACTCTGTGTTGTACCGTGATGACTGAGTGTTTCCTTAAAGTTTTTGATCAGTCCATTTGTCCCTCGTTTGTACAGATCTACACACTTTCTGCAACTGTCCTCTCTCACATTTCAAAATAAAACAGAAACAAAAAGCAGCATGATAGTTCTCGTGCTGCTTCTCATCGCATTGGCTCCACCTCACAGCATGGATGATTTCAAACAGTCGATGCCGTGTACAGCACAACACAGTAAGACTTTATAAACTGTTGGTGTTCAGGTGTGCACTAACTCGCTCACGTGGACACGTTTTAATTAAAGGATACTGACGAAGTCATCGAAGCCCAGCAAGGTGCCGACAATTTCTTTGTCAGTTTTCATGACGATGTGAATTCGGGAGCCGATACATTTGTCCACAAGCTCTGCAAAAGGAAAAATACAGAGAAATTACACATCCTGTAATTCAGATTTCTACTTCTTACACTTCACCACTTTATTAACTGGTGTCTAGCTTTGTTAAGGATTCAACAGTTCACCCTTAGAAATACTAGACATATTTACTTCCTAGTCACATGGATGTAACATTAATGCAATCCCAAATAAATAAAAAAATAGGAGTCTGACTAGATTACATATATACACATACATATCACTAAATAAAATGAAAGAAAATGACACTGTAGTTTTTAAATGGACTATATATATATATTGGTATCTGTATTTTAAATTCTCTCAGATATTTAAATTAATTTTAATTAATTCAAATTAAAAGAGGAAAAGAAATGAAAATATAAAACAAGGTGCATGTATTGTATGAATAAAATAAAATTTGTGTAAACTAACGAATCTAGTACTATTTTGAATATGCCAATAGGACAATAGACGATAATCCATTCATCTGTAAATTACGTTTTCGACCAACTGAACTGTAACACATTGACACACGAAAAAGCAGCTTTTTTTCCTACTATTTCTTTAAATCACCATAACAGGAAATTTATATTTTTTGTAACTTTTCAGCTAGAAACTCCCTCTCTGCCATTTTAATATCACAATAATCTCAGTAATAGAATAAGAATCATTTTGTTTGTGGCTGCAGTCAGAGAGAAAACACGTATCTTTAGCTCGCTACCGGCGTGATGCTAACGCTAACTAGCAAACATCTGCCTACAAAGTGATTTTCAGTGAGCCGCTGCTCAAACTGCGACCGCCGCACGCTGACACGGAACAGCCCAATTTAAACCACAGACGTCAGGAAAAAAACACAGCATCATAGAGATTTTACAAACCGAGCGGGAGCAGCTGCGACGGGTTTGTAGCCGACATGTTCAATCGAGAGACTTCCCTCCACAAAGCCAGAAGTAATCGACAGAAGAACGGAAGTGGCAGCCAGACAAAAGCAATCAATCCAGAAGCATTTCTTCTATGGAGAAACAAGACATCTTTAGTCTATATATATATATTTTTTTTTTTAAAGAAAATCAAACATTCATGGTTGCAACCAAATAAAATACACTAAAAAAAAAAATTCAAACAAAACACACCTGAGGAAGAGATTAAATTATTCTGTCTGTCTCCACACGATGGCGCAGGTTATGTCGAGAAACACGTGACATCATTTTTGTGTTTACCAAAGAGAACAGACGAGAGATCAAGATAATTCACCCCTGTAAAATCTGAACGTGGATATTTATGCTTTATTTCACCGTGACAGACGGAAAAGGTGATATGCACGTTTTCTATTAAGCTCGCATCTAATTATCTAGTCTTTAACTGTAGAACAGGGGTCTCCAAATCCAGGCCTCGAGGGCCGGTGTCCTGCAGGTTTTAGATGTGTCCTTGATCCACCACAGCTGATTTAAATGGTTAAACGACCTTCTCAACATGTCTTGAAGTTCTCCAGAGGCCTGCTAATGAACTAATCCTTTGATTCAGGTGTGCTGACCCAGGATGAGATCTAAAACCTGCAGGACGCTGGCCCTCGAGGCCTGGAGTTGGAGACCCCTGCTGTAGAATATAGGGA
Organism: Benitochromis conjunctus; assembly: GCA_015052645.1. Taxonomy (NCBI): domain Eukaryota; kingdom Metazoa; phylum Chordata; class Actinopteri; order Cichliformes; family Cichlidae; genus Benitochromis; species Benitochromis conjunctus. Next base: position 22,400 of record VOQK01027397.1, read on the forward strand.
CTTTATTCTAGGGCAAGCTGTCTGATAACACCAAGGAAATTCCAGATTGAAATGTAGGACAATATGAAGGAAATATTAGTCAACTCGACTTTTTCTTCAACCTGATCGTATTTAAAGCCGTTAAACCTGTTCTGTCCTGCTTAAGAAAAAAAAATACACTTAATATAATTGTTAACTAAAACCTCTAGTAATGTATACACGTTGCTGTTGTAGATGTTTATAACTTTGTTACATAACGAAAAACACTGGTAGGGTAGCTAAATGCCAATTAGCTAGCTAAAACGGAATTAGCTAAAAGGTTATTAGATAATTGCTTATTAGCTAGTTAAAAGCTAATTGAATGCTAACATCTAATTAGTCCAAAACGAGTCTGCTAAAATATGACTAGCTAAATTATTGTTTGATAGTTAGTTAGCTAAAAAGTAAACGAATAAGATAGTCAACTAAACAACTAGTTAACTAAAAGCTAGTAAGCTGAAAACTGTAATAAAATGTTGGCTTTTGTCTGCACACATAAGAAAGTATTGTCTAAGTAATTGTGCTCCATTGATTCTACTTAACTGAAGACTGTCGCGAAAACGGAAGTGCGCTGCGAGGAATGCTCTTGCCCCATTGGCCAGTGGGGACTAAGCGGAAGAGAAAATCATCTCTGCTGTGCTGCTGTCTGTCAGATTCAGGGAGATACAGACAGAAAAGTCGGCCTCTGTTAGATGTGTTTACATCTGATTCCGGAGCTAAAACAACGCTAGACTGCGGGTACAGCAGCGGGGATGGAGCTTCAGGGCAGAGACGAAGGGAAGGGGCCGGTGCTGCACATCGTGGTGGTTGGATTTCACCACAAAAAAGGCTGCCAGGTACGTGAGCCCCTGCTCTCAGCTAACGTCGGCTAACTGCTAACCAAGTCCTCACATTGAGTTGGGATAAAGGTGCATTTTCGCTAAACATCTGCACGGTACGAGTGTCACCTTACATATCTAGTATGCCCTTGTTTTTTAAACAGTGCATGCTCAGTCCTGCAGTAATGCGGACATTTATAAACATAAAAACAGTAAAAACTACTAACTTCTCACTGCCTGGCTTCCCTGTCAGTGAAGAGGGGTTGAGATCAGCTGTTTGCTGTGGGCTCACAGGGTTATATAACACGAGCTCTGCTGCCAACAGTTCAGTGTTTTCATTACAGGCTGCAGCATACTCTTCATCACTGCTCAGGGACCCTGCTTTTATCTGTGTATGCAAAAAAATGGAGCAACAAACCGATCAATCGATCAGTTCAGGTTTTCTTTGAGCTGTTTACAAATATTCTCTTTTCCTGGTCTTTTGTCATTGTTAATTTAATATTTTAGGGTCTTTTTGGTCAAAAGAAGACACTTGACGCTGTCACACTTACAGGAGTTGTTGTTTAATAGTGAAAAATATGTTTTGTGTCCAGTGGCTTCACTGCCTCATTATCCTAGGACTGCACTAGAGCAGATTTACATGATAAAAAGTTTTAAAAACTCCTGCTTGATCTTGCACTGGCCGTGTGCAGGACTTGTCAGTTTATCCTCTGCCTGAAACAAGCTCTCTCTTTACGAGCCCCTTCTGTTTAAGCCTGGTATCGTTTGATTGCTGAGGGGCAGTAGCACTCAGGGTTTACCTTAATGTTTTTGAAGGAGTTTTACTGCATATGAAACTTTTTGACCCTCCAGTGGGGAGGTATACAAGATTTCACATTTGTAGCAGTTGTGAAAATATTTGCAAAATATTTGAAAATATTTGCATTACAAATATGTGAAATATGTGAAAATATTTGCATTACAAATATTGTGTGACTGTTGATGTAAAGTGAGCTTAACACCCCTGCTCCACTTCTAATTTTCCCTCACATTGTTGTTCTTCTTCTGCTGATTCAAATTTCATTACATGTGCATTTACACCATGAACCTCCTCCTCCTCCTCCTCCTCAGTGCTGTTGTTGTTGTCTCTGCTCTCCATCTGTTTTTCTTTCTGCGGTTTTGCAAGCAGCTGCTGTTCAAGCACAAAGATAAAACAGCAGTTTTCCTGATGTAAAGATGAGACCAGAGCCCTGACAAAGCACCCAGTGTGCAGTCTTTGTTGCCTTTAATGGGCCTGCACTCGCGGATAGAGGTGCTGGAGGTTATCTGATAAGGGTCAGCGATCTCCTGCTGGGCGGCACAAGATTGGGTTCCTGGTTCTTTAATCCATTTCTGTTCCTCTGTTTCACAACCGCCCTCCTCCTCTTGTTCACCTGCTGTCCATCTGCTTGCCTGGCAGGATTTCAAGGACTTTTACATGTATTTTTTATTGGAAACCTTAATCAGTGAACGTAAAAAAACAAATTTTTGGTGGGAAAATCCTGTTACACAGCCTTGAGTTAAGTTGTTTTTGATGAAAGGTTGTCACCCTTCGATAATCCTCCAATATCAATCCTAATTTCCAAAGATAATTTTAATTTGATTTATTCAGTAAGACCCCAAACTGTGACTGAAGCTGCCAGCACCATCTTAGTATTAGTATTAGTATTAGTTTTAAACCTGGTTATGGTGAGCAAGGGGTGGATCTGACTAAAAGTGAGGGGAGGCTTGACTCTCATATGCTGGTAGTATAAAGTTAAAGCTAACATGCTTTTATTCTAATTCAGCTCTAGTAATACTGTGTTCAGGACTCGCAGGCTACGTTTGATAGCTTTCTTTTTCCACTTGTGTGGGTGTTGCTTTCATGAACCTCTGTCGCTGTGCTGCATAGGTCCACATTTAGGTTTTTTTTTTTTTTTTCTTTCTTTCCATGTTGGTCATCTTGCATACTGGCTTAAGTCTTTTTGGTTCAGACTGCGACTCCAAAGGTTTTCCTGAACAAGTCGAAAGTTGGATTTTTAAGAAATGTTTCCTACATTTGAAATTTACTTTGTCTATATTGACCAAAAAAAGAAGAATACTCGTGTATACCTGTGAAAATCATCACACGGACATGACTGCAGATATACCCTCCGACATGTGGACGACCTACCTTTACTGCAGAATTGCAGTACGGTGAAAACAGCAGTTTAATGTCAGGTCCTCGTTCTCTGCCTAGAAATATAAACTCAAAAGGGTTAATAGCTCATTACGGATGCATTTCTGTTCAGAGCATCACTTCTCTGGGGTGAGGAGTGGCACTGTGCCCTGAGGGAAGATTTCCTCCTCAAACATTGAATCATTGCTGGTGGGTGTGTCCGAGGCGTTCAGGACCAGCAGGTTTCCAGTCAGTCTTGTTGGAGGGTTTTTGAAGTTTAATTGTTAGTTGTGATATTTCTTAGTAGTTTTGCTGTCCTTCTGTGTTGTGTATTTACCGGTAGTATATCTCATGAAGTCATTCATGCATTATTTGATTTATACTAAAGCATTCTGGATTAACTCATTCTTTGTAGTTAAATTACTTTACTTCTCTCTCATTACTTCATGGATATGGAAATGTAACGTGTATATCTAACTTTCTAAGATACACTTATAGTTACTGTTGCTGAGCGTTAGTAATTATTTCAAGGGCTTTCACATATGGGGACCTCCTGCTAATTAGGACCTGACCCTGTAGAGAAACGATCAATGGCAGTTGAGCAAATCTGATTAAACTAGATGTGAAACATGCAGATCTCTTTGTCTTGTCATTAGAATTAAGTTTGATTACCCGAATGTAATGCTGAGTGATGTTAGGAGCTGATTTTGATCTCTGTTATGTCCTGGATCTCCCCTGAGGTCTCCTCACAGGTGGACATACCTGAAACAGCTCACCTTGGAGGCATCTGGGTCAAAGCCTGAATGTCATATATCCTCCTGAAATGGAGGAGCAGCTCTACACTCTACTCTTTCGGTCTCTGCCCACAGCTTGTGGCTGCTGGTGAGGGTGTGAATGTTGCCTGACCCATAAATCACTTGGAAAGTGTTGCTGGGATAAACTTGAATGTCTTGAATATTCCAGATTCGGAATAATTGGACAAAAAGTTTGGACAAAAATATTTGAAAAGGCGTGGGGAACGTCTGTTTCAAACTTATAAAATTATTTTTTACAGAAAGTCAGCCAGAATAATTGTTAAATATAAACTTTCAGTTCATGCTGGTGTTTAAGCTACTTGTCTGTCTCTGAGAAATGCAAGAATATCATTATAGGAAACGACCAGTAATGTAGAGTATGTTTTTACATTTATTGGGTCTTCAGTGTTCTTTACATTGAGATGTTTTTATTGACTGCCCCCACGAGTCTCCTGTCTTAATCCAAAGCCCTCTCTGATGTTGTTGGAGCTCTTTATGCCACACATGTGCATGGTATTTGCTTTGCAGGCCTGTTTCTAAGCTATTCCTCTGCACCATCAGTTTCATTGATGATGTTCTAGGTGGCCTTTGAGTCTACGGTTGTGGTTTAATTTTGCTTAGGATGGTTTCCTGTCTGAATTCTCACAATACCATACCTCCTATGGCAGAGGGGACACTGAAACGTCTTTTAAAGGAAATACGGTAATAGCATGCACTGTCCAACTAAACAGGAAAATGAATGATCCACATTATGTAAGTTGCTGCTGCTGTGTCTTCCACTGTTTACCATAACTTTCTAATAGGCAGATGGGTTTTTAACTTTAGATTTTCATTTTAAGCCCACATGCTAACTACAGATGTTACACTACAACAATAAAATCTGGTTTCCATTAATTATTTGCCTTTTGTGAAGCACTTTGTAAGCCACATCTTTCTTTTTAACTCCAACTGCAGTAATAAGGTCATGTTTTTTTAACCACATTGTCCACTTTTACCCCTCCAAACAGACGTGGCGTAGGAAGATTTATTACTTTAGAGGCCTTAAAGCAAGTACTTAATACACAAACGGCTCATAATTAATGATATAAGATTTTGGAATATGTGTCGCAGGTACAGGAAACAGTATAACTATGATAAACACAATAAAAGCCATTACAGAAAGCACCCCTGTATACATTTTAGTATCACTACAGTCACTAAAATCAGTGAGGGCTAAATGTCCAGCACAAAACATCACAGTAAGGAGACGTGGCAAACTGCATCTTATGAACTCTCCTGCACCTCATTAAGTTTTCATTTGAGGTGAGGGTAAAATGATTAGTCAAACACATGTGAGGTCATCCAGTGCAAGTGATGGAAATTTTCCATGACTTCAAACTCACAAACTTCCTCATTTGTATTCAGTCTGTTCGCCGATTACCTGCATGAGCTAAAACAGCCTAAACGAGGTGTTGTTCTTTCTCCGTTCTTTCCTCAGGTCGAATTCTCCTACCCGCCGCTGATGCCGGACGAGGGTCATGATAGCAACCTGCTCCCAGAAGAGTGGAAGTACCTCCCGTTCCTGGCTCTTCCTGACGGAGCACACAACTACCAGGAGGGTACGGCACAAACTCACGCATAATTAAGTCTTGCAAAGTGTTAAAAATCTTAGATCCCAGTGTTACTTCATTTGCAGAGTGCTGACAGAGTGTTTACAAATGGGGCATTTTTCCGCTGAGACTTCAAACACGCTTTTGAAGCTTAAAGTTTTGCTTTAGGGCCTGCGTCCTCCTGTGTGGAGGTTTCATGTTCTCCATTTGTCTCTAGGTACTCCAGCATCCTACCACAGCTCAAAGACGTGTGTTACAGTTACTGATGATGTGAATGTGAGCATGAATAGTTCTTTATCTCTTTGTGTCAGTCCTCTGTTTGTTGGACGGGCTGTACCACAAAGCAGGCCGTAATATCTATCAAAAGGCATCAAAGTACTAACAACATTTTGTGTGAATAAAGTGCTAAAACATGCTCATAATTCTAGGCCTCAGATACCTTTCATACTTTAGTTATTATGCCAGTGAAACATGGTTTAAACCACTGTTATTGAATGTTAAAAGTGTGGGAATGAGTCAGCAGGTGCTTCTCACAGAGGTGATAAAATCCTGATTGTCTTCCAGTGTTATGATTATAAAAGGCCGGTGTCACTTCTGTAAACAGAGAGGTGGGTGTGAGCGAGGGTGACTGACTCGCCTGTTGCGGTCATGTGACAGTCCTGTGCTTCACACTGACCTGTGAAGGCAACTAGCAGGAACTGAGCCAAAGTTCATATCTGTAGTTTCAACTTTAAAAACTACACCCATCAGCATGGGTTGGCGTGCTGGACCCAGAACAGGACAGTTTCTCACTTCCTGCTCAGAGGTGTCAGCTGTTTGTTGGTCAGCTCGGTGATTCAGAAGTGAAGAATCTAGGGCTTCATGTAACAGAGACTGATTAGTAAAAGTATCCAGAATATTCAGAAACAGCCTGAAATAATACACCTTTTAATTTAGTGAGTCGTGTTTCTGGACTTCAGTTTTCATTCAGGCTGTTTTCGCCCAGGTGGTCTCTTTTAAAGGGTTGAAAAACCCAGATTTTTGGGGGGTTATTAAAATATGGTCTGGATTAAAATAGAATTGTTGTTTTTCCCAAGTCAAAGGCTGCGTCCAGAAGAGGAGGGCCTGGGGGAGATGCATCCTCTTTGAAATATGTTTAATAAAATACCATTTTAAGTAGTATGAAATGCAGATATCTGCAGAGTGCCACTGGCCTCTCCAGAAACATGATTACCCCATCCCCCACAAATGTCACTGGGCTAGGACCATTGCTGCTCATTACTCAGATTTGTCATGTAGTGTATTACACATGTGAAAAATCCCCAGTTTGAGACTGGGAGGAGACATAAACACAACCTCAGGGCTCAAAAGTTGGTGCCAGGCCCAAGTCCAAATAAATGGGTGGGTGGTATCAAAAAGGGCATTTGTGCTTCATCAAACATGCAGATGTTGGCCTCTGCTAAGCCCAAATGTACCTTCTGCTTTACTGAAGTACAGCTTTAATATACTTTTTGAAGTTTTTCTCTCTTATTATACTTTCAGCTTCTACTTAACTGCATTTTTGAGGCAAATACTGTAATTTGTACTCCGTACCTTTCATTTTTTACAGCTTTTTCTACAGTGGTGTGTTGGTCAGTAGTAAGCACTGTTGCCTCACAGCCAGAAGGTTCCTGGCTGGAACCCTGAATGTTTTCTCCAGCTACTCTGACGTCCTCCCACAGGCCAAAGGCATTTAATAAAGCATATATGAATGTATGGTTAAATTTGTCTTTCCGAAAGTGCCCAGCAGTATCTAAACAATCATCTCCAGAATCAATAAGTATTATTCAGTAATATAATGTACACGAAGCTGCATAATGAGTAAATAATGCAGGAGCGCTCAGGGCTGCATGAGCCTCGACTGTCGGTATATCTGATCAATTATTCTGACTTCCTGTGAGCCCCCCTGTTGTCCCCCCCGAGTTTAAAACGTCTCCCCTGAATACATATCAGCCTGAGCTCCACTTGCACAGTTTTCAGTGTAGAAAGATCTCTGTGGATCGGTTCCTTTGTTGCCTCCAGCGTGTTGTGAACTGATTTCAAACAACAGTGGCTCCCTCTGTGAAACACTTAAAGCAAACGGGGAGTTTCCTGCACATGTTTGGTACTGGAAAATCACCAGTCTCATAAAACTATTTTAAAGCAGTTTTCTTAATGCTTAGGGGTTTTGTTTACTCAAGTACACTTTTTT
>VOQK01027399.1:9454-22659 GCA_015052645.1 Benitochromis conjunctus
AACTAGGCTAGCCCATAGCAGGTTTGCCCTTTTGGGGCCCCAAGATGGAAATCACTGTGACTGTGTAGGTCTATCCAAAGAGTTCCCGCATGAGCCCTGAGGAGACATGTTTGCTAGGATGATTGTCACGCGGCCAAAACGACAGACAAGTTAACATCACATATTAACTTGTGTCTACAAAACCTCAGTACATGCAGGTGTTAAGTCCTGGTGCTCAGATTAGGGTTTCAAATTACATTTATATCTGTTCCTCCATTCAAAGGGTGGAGCTGCCCAAATAACTGCTGGGTGGAATTACCAAGATCACTATCGAGTGGCAAGAGTTGCTTCCAGAAGGATTTTGATATATCTGTGGACTGTATATAAAGGATGGACATAGCTAGTATTGGGCCACACCTCAGGCTCAGCTTCTGAATCCAGTGCTCTCTGGCATCTGCACATTAACTGTGCACCAGGAGCTTCATGATTTGGGTTTCCCTGGCCGAGCAGCTTCTGTAGGTGCAATGTGTTTGTTGCCCAGGACTTTTTTTATATGGTGTTGTTCTGAAAGTGAATCTGTTCCACAAAAGCATTTAATGTGCATTTGTTTTAATTGGCAGCAGGGGGCGACTCCTGAGGTTCCTTGCTCTGCGACTTCACTTTCCTGATTACTTAACGGGCTAACTCGAAGTAGTTTGAAGTGATACTGAGTAAAACGTGAAGTTAATTTAGTAAATTATGATCATGATTAGAGTCAGAAAACAGGTCAACATGTCAGTCAGAATGACTTCTACGCTTGCTTCGATACCCTAAACACCAACCAACCAACACAGAGGGATTTTACCAGCAGAGGCAGCACAGAGCTCTTCACTCACCGTGACTTCGATTGAGGCATGCAAGGTTCTGAGGAGGACTAACCCCCGAAAAGCAGCCGACCCTGACAACATCCCTGGCTGTGCTTTGAGGGTGTGCTCTTCAGAGCTGGCTGAGGTGTTTACAGACATTTTCAATTTGTCCCTCACCCGGTCTGCTGTGCCCACATGCTTCAAGTCCAGCACCATGGTGCTCCTCCCCAAGAAAAACAACATAACCTGTTCGAATGACTATCGCCCCATCACACTCACTTCAATTGTAATGAATTATTTTGAAAGGATAGTCATGTCCCATATCAAAGGAGCCATCCCAGACACATTAGATCCTCTGCAATTTGCATATCGGAAGAATCGTTCTATCGAAAACGTTGTTAATGCAGCCATCCACACCTCGAAAATAAGGACACCTACGTTCGAATGCTGTTTATAGACTACAGTTCAGCATTCAACACTGTCATTCCAAATAGACTGGTGGTAGACTGCTCTCTACTCTTGGACTGACACCCGCCCTCTGTCGCTGGATCCTGGATTTCCTCATAGGCAGGCAGTCAGAGTTTGTTCCAAGGCATCATGGTACAAAGATAGTGAGCACAGGGACTCCCCAAGGCTGTGTGCTCAGTCCACTCCTGTACACCCTCTACACCTACGACTGCGTCCCCTCCCAGTGCAACACCTCCATCATTACGTTCGCTGGCAACACAACCATCGTCGGGCTGATCACTGGTGGAGAAGAGGCTGCTTACAGGGAAGAGGTGGCTCAGCTGGTGTCCTGATGCCTGGAAAATAATCTCTCCTTAAATACTGAGAAGACTAAGGAGATGATTGTTGACCCGAGGATGAGGAGAGACCAGCACGCCCCACTATACATCAACGGGACACAGGTGGAGAGGGTGAAGACCTTCAAATTCCTCTGTACCCACATCAGTGAGGATCTCACCTGGACCCAAAGCACACAGCAGATCGTCAACAACAACTCTCCTATCTAAGGAAGCTGAGGAAATTTGGATTAACTTCCAAACTGCTCAGCAACTTTTACAGATGCACAGTGAAGATCCTGACAAACTCCATCATAGTGTGGTACGGGAACAGCACCACTCAGGATAGGAAGGCTCCAGCGTGTTATTAAAACGGCACAACTCATCTGTGGAGTACCCTTCCCACCACTACAGGACATTTACAACACTCGGGTCAGGAAAAGGGTACACAACATCATCAAGGACCGCACCCACCCACAGCACACAATGTTCACACTCCTGCCATCTGGCAGATGCTACAGATGGCAGTGTGAATGCAAGGACAACAAGATTAAAAAACGGTTTCTATCCACAGGCCATCGGGTACTGAATCACTGACTAATTGTCAAACTGTAATTATCTTTAACCTGTAAATTTGCAATTTTGTACATTTATATACAACATAACACTTAATAATAATAAATAATGTAACTTCATACAATATAAGCATTTTCATATTGCATACTCAGTATATATTACCACTGTGACTGTGTTGCAAGTACTTGCACTTTAAATTCTGATTACACCCACACATAAGCTACAAAAGCACTTGTTTTACTTTATTATTTTCTATGCTGAGTTAAGTTTATTCTTTATTTTAGTTAGTTGTGTGAAGGGAACCTGCAAAGTAAGAATGTCATTGCTCTGCGTAACCACTTGTGTTTTGCGGTGTATATGACAATAAACTTCTTGAATCTTGTTAGCAAGAGATAGACATGTCCATGAAACAGAGACAGCTACAGTTTCTAATGGGATCCAAGGCAAGTGTTTCCAGTGAAGTTAGCTAGTTGTAAACACAGATGACAATAATGTAAAAGATGGACACAAACAGCCAAGAAGCTTCATAACAGTTTGCTTGTTTTCACTCTGGTACATTTTAATTAATGTCTGTGTTTTAGATTTGACTAGACAAGTAGTGCTTGCCTTGCTTGTCCTAATAGAATGCCGCAGACATTACAGTTAAAAATGATCCTCTCCTCATCACCTCCAATGACCCCCCCCCCAGTAGGTGACATCACAGAGGCTATGCCAGTGTTTTATATGCAGTTTGTGGTTTTGAGTTTTAATTTTAAGTTGTCCAATGAGAATTTGTAAAGGCGAAAACCAACCACAGCAGCCGTTGTATGCAATCAGTTTAGATTTCTGTTATTCCCCCTAAGATGCCTGCCCTCTTCATCCCATACTATACATTTGAATGAATAGTGACCTGTCTGAGGTTTTGTTTTCACTCACCTGTGGTCACCTCACTCCTCTTGAATGTCATGACCTTTCACAAGACCCATTTATGTGATTAATGAGCTTCTTTGAGCTAATGGCAATGATTCACTGCTGACCAAGCCACAGACTCAGACCACAGGGCTGGTAGATATTATCTCAAACAATCAGGACTTGCTGGATTGTGTCAGTGCTTGAACACTCAAGGGTTTATTGTGTTAAACTCTCAACTCTTGAGCACGCACTCAGTGACTGTGTACATTTAGTTGCCATGTGTAGTATGAGCAAAAAACACAGACTCCCTCTCATCCCCACTTCCTCTCATGAACCTGCTGCCAAAGGGAAACCTCCCAGGCTGACCTCCCAGGAGAAGCCGGCTGTTGCATCTCTGGACGGAGCTGACAGAGTCCAGATCTGCAGTGGGGGGTGGGCAGCAGCTCATAACCTCCTCGTGCTGCAGCTGCATCAGGGAGCTGCAGTGGCCTCATCTGATAAGGGCTGTACACACTGGCGTTAATTTCCTGTAACCAATTCTGGCAAATCCCTGTCAGTGTGCTGCAGATATCGTTTCCTAGCCCTTGTGTTTTGGTATGCTAGATCTTGGAAACAGAACTAGTCCTGATGCAATCAGGCGATCAATCACGCACCCTGGCTGCAATTTCTGTAATTGATTCATTGTTTAATTCATTCATCAAGAGGAAAAAAAAAAGCCTGACATCTCTGTGTTCTCAAGTGTGAGGCCTTGCTGCCGTTTTGTTTTACATGCTTGTAATCTGGTTTTTTTTCCAAAAAGCAAAGATAATGATGTGAAGATGTTATTTTATGTTCAGGCTTTCAGATTTTATAAACTAAAACATTAAATCAAAATCAAAAGATGGAATATTTCTACAGCTCGGGGGCTTTTCCCCCTGCAAGATTTGTAGGACAAAAGTTAGGGAATATCTGGTGGATTCACCTTTGACCAACACGTTCCAATTAAAGTTGGTCCTGGATAACCGATTAAGCTAAACTTTAAATAGCGGTCAGGATAAATCTTAGTTGATCCAAAAGGAAGCTATATAGGGGACTGTTGGACAATATATGTTTAAACCTATATTGCCTATTTTTGTAGAATCAAACTTAATAAAATATAGAGCTGCAAATGAGCAGAATAGATTAACTTCTGGAACAATAAAGTCAAAGTGTAGAGAGTATTTTGAAAGCCAAGCCTTCACTTCCTGATAACCACGTATCCCCATTGGCTTTCTGGTCTTCAAAACATGTCTAGACCCATGGATATAGACAAGGACATGTACACATAAACAGGGCCGTGGTTTGGGAAGAGATAGCATCCACCCAAAGCATCGGTGTGGCTTTGGTGTCATTCACTTCACCTCTTAGTATTTTGATGTATATCAGTTTGAAATTCTTCAAAATACTGAGAAGATTCCCCGTCTTCTTTATAACTACATCTGGGATTTAAATCCTTCCTACATGCAGACTCTGCGTGCTTACATAATCAGTTTTTATATCGCCGCCTTGGGCTGGAAAGTCTACAAGTCTAAATTTCCACCAACAATACAAGAGAAACTGATGTAAACATCATGTACAACTAAAACCACACTGTTAAAAAAGGTGGGTCATATCAGGTTCAGCGCCAGCTATCAGGAATATCATCAGCACTAAAGAATTCAGCAATCAGCAGTGGCTATGCAAGCCAACTGAAGGCAACCGAATCCTCAAGAGAATAAATCACTGACTGGATGTCCAAACTGCAGGTGATTCAGTCAAGAAAAGATTAATGTCAAGAGACCAGCCCGGAAAATTGGACGACTTCTGCCAAACCACATTTTTCACTTCTGGCACATAAAAACGTCACATTTAAAGACACAACATTATTGTCAGAGAAAAAAATAATAATAATGGCAGCAACATCGGCTCTGAACATTTTAAACTTTTATTTAGCTTTCATCATCTCTGCACACTTTCAGAGTTAACTCTCAGGTATTTATCATTCTGTTCACGGAGGACACACCTGGCATGAGCTCGCACTCGATTAAAGCAAAAGATGGCTCCTACCCACAGTCAGATTACTCTGAAAAGCTTCATTGCTGGTGAGTTTTAATACCAGTGGGACAAACACAGCTGTTTGGATGCAGTAAATGCCAGATGTTGCTCTTCTTGGCCTTAATTGATCAGCGTGTCCGTGATGATGGGTTGCATTCAGGCGCCTCCTCGTCTTTTTATTGCAGTCGGTGCTCACAATGCTCACTAAAAGTGTAGTCTGCTTTAATCTGAACTAAAATTAAATGCAAAAAGTTGGGAAAAAAAAGTGTTGATATTAAATCCATCCGTTTTGCCCATTACGTCATGAGGATGTGCTTGGGTTCTTTTATTATGCAAACCTTGAGGCTGTCCTGAAAGGTCAGACTTTTGGGAGGCCATCACTATGTTATTCTAGTTTAACTGAAAAGTGGCGAGTGAACTAAATAGATCATAATAGTTCAGGAAATTGGCACAATGGAAGGTTGTGACCACTTGACCAAAGACCTCTCTTCTTCAGCTGGAGCAAAAAACTAATCTGAGGGTATGTTACATCCTTTCCCTTCTACAGTAATGTACCCACAGATGTGACTCACAAGGACCTCTTTCTGACTTCATACAGTAATATAATCCTTTCAGTGATCGTACCGTATCGTATCGTACACGTTCTTCTAGTTCTTGTCCAAAGTAAATAAATACATGTAATATAATCTTCACATTTACCAGATCAATCTTAAAGTCTTATTTGATGTGGTGAAAGTAATCAGGCAGTCTATACTGCAGTACTGATTAGGTGTCATGGTCAAAAACAATAATTCTACTGCCAGGGTTGAGCGATTGTTGGCCATTGGCCATCTGCTACCGGCCGACTTGGTGATTCTTGCCATCTCATTTTGCCGATTTAGCAGTCTTCCTCATTAAGAATACATCCATCCATGAATTCCCACTTATTCGAGTCTGGGTCATGAGTCTTTCTGACCACCTACTCTAGTCTCTTTACTTTCAGTAAGTTTTGAGTACTTCGGGTCTACTGGCTAGAATACTACATGTTTGACTCTGGGAGAACCGAGGTAAAGGGAGGCATCACCAGTATGACCTGGATTGGTTGCTTCTTGTAGCATATGTATACTGCCTTTAAAAGGCACTGGACTAAGAATTAATTCCTTTGTAGTATCGGCTGGGGAGAACAGTGAATCAATTGCAAGACCTTAATTCTGGATGACCTCCCATCATTTACCAACAACAGCTAAAACAGCACCGATTTCTCCGGGTAGGTCTACATTAAGCCTGCTTATGTGTAGTAAGTATCTGATGTAAGTCACATTGAGACTGTGATAGACGGCCGTTTCTGAGGATGGAGGTCAGAGTTGGTTTCAAGTTCATAATTTGTGTCAATCATTTTTCATGCAAAGAATTGTGGGTTGTAGCTTGAGCCAAAGGAAAACAAACATACCCAACCATGTAATGCTGACTCTACACAGACATAAGACGCATTTTGTTTTACAAACAGTCAGAAGTAACAGAAGAATACATAATTCATCAAAATGACTTATTACAGTCATTTTACGCGGACCAATCCTGCGAGATCGCATTCTAAGCCAGGAAAAATCCTCCCAATTAGCGCAGTGTAAACATTATCAATACTCGCACCACAAACTGACCACAGCTCTCTCTATCATACAGTTTCAACATAAACTGAACATTTTTACCTTCAGGAAAACCCTGATTTATTGCCAGGCTGATGGATTACACTGCACGAGCACATATTAACTGACAAAAATGAACATGACTGATGTTGTTTTGACAGATCACACAGCCAAATCAAGCATGAACATAACCCCACAGCTGCACGCTGTGCAGTCATACAAATACTACTTCTATACACAGAACAGCTTATCATATCATTTCAGAGCATAAACAGTTGCCGAGCTTCCCTACCTGACTTTTTTGGTGCTTTTTAGTTCACCGTGTTCACACTTTGTTTATCTGCTGTGGAAACCATCTGAGAGCTTCACTGCATGACCCGTGCCGACCTGGACTGGACCACCTGTGCAGCAGCAGCAGCACTCACAAACACAGATCTGTAACAGCTTGTCAGGGAGAGACCAATTGAGATGGATGGAGAAGCTCTTAACATTTTGAGATGTGATGCCTGTAAATATGTTCGGCCTCTCTTTGATTCAAATGTTTGAGTTTATGAAATCGTACGTTTCCCAGAAGAGATGCAGGAACTCAAGATCACGTTGTTTGACCATAATGGCGCTTTTCAGCAGCATGTCAGTGTGAGGTGTTTATGAAAATTTGAAGATTGAGTTGTCACTGGAAACTACATTTTATAAATTTGGATGTTCCTCTTTGAAACTGTACAGCTACTAAATGTGATCGTTATTTGGGTTTGATTTCAGTAGCAGCTCAGTTTTGTGGGTGGTTGATGCAGACTTATGATTTCCATGTTTCAAACTGATCTGAGCCTAAAGAGGGGCAGATTAGTCCCACTTCTCCAGCGAGGTGGTTTCTGCACACCAACAGTGACGTCTTTTCTACAAACCAGTCTCACTGTGAGGTTTGTACAGTCGATGGTTTATTAAATAGACACATGCTGCATTTGACTTTCACTGGCCCAAATATTCCCCTCAACACAACACTGGCTCTTACGGTGTGTGCATACATGCCCTGATGCATCTATTCTGTATGTGGGCTCACAACTTTTATCCAACTCTGACTCAAGAAGCTGTTTATTTGCTCTAAGGTACAGTGACACCCCCAGTGGGTGGGGCTTACCACAACAGAGAGGGTGAGGTGAAATGATAGTTGGAGAGAGGTCAGTTAAATTGAGCTTGAAGTGCTTTGCTGTGGCTGACCAAAGTTTTTTGCTTGAGCTATAGTGTAGACATAAACTAGCATGTGGCTCCCCCCACAATGAGCAGCAGCGATGAAAGGAACTTCCCTCAGCTGAACCAGTCAGTACATCAGACTACAGCCATGGCAGTCAAAAGGGAACAATCAGACATTTAGAGCCAGTATTTATGTGATCATGCACATTGCTTACTAACATTTGTGTTCTTTGAAAAACATCTCAGACATTTTAACAGCTTTCATATTTTAATGGACAAGGCATGTGGGCGTGGCAAAATGTCTTCTTTCCCTTGAGAGTCCAATTAGCCAGGGTGAGACCTTGCAGACAACTATGGGTACCCACACCTGGTAACTTGACAACAACCCATAATGTTAGGACTTTAATTCAAACAGGTGCTTGAATTATCACATACAGGTGATACGAAGGGTGAAATCATCTATAGGAGGCCAAAACGGCTTTATTGGCAGGCTGTAAACAAGTTTATTTCTGGTGTAAGCTTTAACGCGTTAGTCTGGGGACTCACTGGAGACAGACTCAAGTTGTGTCTGTTTTTAAAAGAGAATAAAAGAAGGATTTGTAAAATAAGATTTAAGCTTTGTGGGGCAAAGTGTTTCCACCTGTGGAACATGTGAACAGCGAACAGTACATACAATAACGTTTTACCCAACATGTTTATCCAAGCTGTATTTGGCACAATCCCGTGATGATTTATGATCTTTGTACATATGTCTGGCACCTTAGCAAGCGCAACAAGCTCATTATATTTAAATCTGAGCTTCTTTGGCTGCTCTTTTCTTGTTTGGCTCTGACGGAGGCGGTCGTATATTTCTCCTTCTCCCTCCCTTATCTTTACATGGAAGAGGTGGCTCAGCTGGTGTCCTGGTGCCTGGAAAATAATCTCTCCTTAAATGCTGAGAAGACTAAGGAGATGATTATTGACCCGAGGATGAGGAGAGAGCAGCACGCGCCACTATACATCAACGGGACTCGGGTGGAGAGGGTGAAGAGCTTCAAATTCCTCAGCACCCACATCAGCGAGGATCTCACCTGGACCCATAACACATGGCAGATCATCAAGGAGGCACAACAACGACTCTTCTTTCTAAGGAAACTGAGAGAATTTGGATTAAACCTCCAAACTTCTCAGCAACATTTACAGATGCACGGTGGAGAGTATCCTGACAAACTCCATCACAGTGTGGTACGGGAACAGCACCACTCAGGACAGGAAGGCTCCCGGCGTGTCATCAGAACAGCACAATTCATCTGTGGGGTGCCCCTCCCACCACTACAGGACATTTACAACATTCGGGTCAGGAAAAGGGCACACAACATCATCAAGGACCACACCCACCCACAGCACACACTGTTCACACTCCTGCCATCTGGCAGATGCTACAGGAGTGTGAAAGCAAAGTTTCTATCCACGGGCCATCAGGCTACTGAATCACTGACTGACTCTCGGACTGTAACTATCTTTAACCTGTAAATTTGCAATTTTGTATACAACATGACTCAACTTGACACAATATAAGCATTTTAGTATTGCATGCTCAGTATATATTACATCCAAAACTTCAATGCTGCCAAAAGTCTTTGATGGTTTACTGCAATCATTTGCACCACTATCATGTTTGCTGCTGTGGTCTAACTAACAAATAAGAAACACTTTCATTTCTTTGAGAGTGTTGACTCAAACTTGGACCGTTACTTCTGAAACGTCTACAGTAAACACCCTCAAAAAAGGAAAGAGGCTGACCCTGTGACACCTCAAACTAATCAATGTAATTGCCATGCATGGGGTTGCCTATTTTCGCTTGACTTGCTGTGGGGCAAAACCTTCACCTAAGCTTTGCTGACATGAATGAAGACGAGGAGTTAGGTCACTTCCCCAAATCAGAGGTTGATTTAGTCTGGAGAAATATGAAGCTCTGAGGGATAGGGGCCATGCAACGATGTGTGCCCTCATGGTGGAGGTCATCTTTGTCACAAACCATTATGGGTTCAGTCTGATCGCTGGTGAATAAACGGTTTTAAGTGAAAACTCAGACCATCCAAAGAGGGATACCATTTACTCAAGTTTGACTTGTGTGTATGATCCATGTTATACTGCAAAGACTTCCATAGAAGAAATGTGTCAGTACATGGCGAAGGGACCCTCTGGTCTTACAGTGTGGTACCAGAAATGAAAAACAGTTGACTAGTTTGTTTCGGGTCCATTAAAAACCTGTGTCAACACAACTTTCCCCCAGTGTTCTTGAAAACCTACTTTGACATGCTGCGTCTCACCAGTCTTTGACACCAGGCGGACTTGTTTTTGCTGTCGGCTCAGAACTGCTGCAAAGAAGATGGCAGGTTCATTTTTCTGGGAGGAAGGATACACCTGGGCAGGTCCTTGGTCTGTTGCAGGGTAAACACAGACAGGTAACCAGCCAAGCTTATATTCCAAAGTGACGGACCCTCTGTACCCAGAGGGATTCATTGCACTGGCATGGACACAATGCACTGTCAACATCACAACAGCATTCTCAGTTGAAGTAATTAGTGTGTTACCTTAACTGCTTCTGCCCAGTGATGAGCCACTGCACCAGTAAAAAGATTTTAAAGTATTCCGAGAAAATTAGTTTTTTCCCCCCTTGTTGAATTTACTTTAAGTCACAGAGGGGGGGCTTAAGGAATCGGATCAATATCCATCTCCAATGTTCTTGGAAACAAAAGCACTCTGGGCGTTGATGTTGACACCTCAGATGTACCTTCGTTTCTAATAAAACGACAGCTGATGAACGAAACCAACTACTACTGACAGTACAACTTAAGGTCAGGTTTGTTTGTTTTTTAAAAGAAATCCCAAATTTCATACGAATTCAACTTTAAGCGACAGACCTTTCAACCCAAACAGAAATATTTAAACATTATCTGTAAACCACAGTAAGTGTTTAAAACACAGAAGGTGGCGTTTGTAACAGAGACGGACGAGATGCTTTACAAGCAGAAGAAGAGAGAAAGACCAAACTCAGGAACAGGACGAGGACACGGATTTCCTGACGTAACATGGAGACTTGTGGGGAAAGAGAAATGTTTGTCATCTGCTCCCTCAGCACATTACACTATAAATTCATGTGACCTAAGATCAGGATGTTTCATGCTCAGCAGACTGTAGAGTCCACAGGTTGTCATTAGTAGCGTAGCTGTCAGTTAGTTTTAAATTAGCTTAAAGGCAGATGGGGTCCGATCCATAAGACCAACATGTAATGATCACTGGGGCTAATGATCCCAATTCAGCTCAACTAACATCTTCTCTCCCTGTGGCTCTCACATTTTTAGTAAATGACATGGAACAAAGAAAAGGCCAATCATGCTAACACTGTTAATTACATGCAGTATAAATGATGCTATAATCCAACTGCTGTTTAGTCCCCCATGCAGCTCTGTGCTTTGTTTTACCATGTGACTCTTCTCTGTATTACGCCCTTTACAAAGCAAACCTTTGCCGTCATATTGATGTTTCGTGTGTTGTCAGTGTTAAACCATTTCTTTAATGAGTGTGGAGTTAGGGTTAGCCGCACCATTTATTCCATCTTTTATTTCCAGTCTCTTCACTGCAACAGTCAAATGTTTCACGGGGACCTATGCTTCTGTGGCAAGTTCATGCAATATGTAATCGTAACCGCAAATTCCTTCTGAAACACTACACCGTGACCTTATGTGCGCCTCCCTGGAGATGCAATTACGTCATGCAAATGCAGCCGGCAACGAGCGATTGGCTCGATTGGTAGCACCGTTTCCCCCTACGCTGCAGTTTTTCCACCTCCACTGGAAGCTGTACGCTCACCGTCAGCATTACTGAAGTGTCGGATGTGAGACTATAATATTTAATAATATTAGATTAGGAGGCATGGCAAGAGGAGTGGAGCTTCTGAGAGAGAGCTTCTTGATCTTAAACTCCAAATATCAGCCAGCAGGGAACGCATCATGATCAAGAGACCATTCAGGTTAAAGCTAATATTGTCTTTATTGCTCATTAGACAACTTCACTGTGAATGAGACTTTTAACCATCTTTAATCCATAATAAAACATACAGACGGTACCACACGGTAAACTTTTTTCATGAGAAAATGGAGACTACAGATCTGCGTTAAACAGATGAATTATGTCTTTGCACGATTTTAACTGTTTCCAGTGCAAATTGTTTAGAACAGGCACTTGTTGTTTTGCTTTTTAAATAAATAAATACAACTCTCACAGTCACTCCATGCCCCGCCCTCATTTCTTCCTCCATATTTCCTTCATTTCTGTTCATGAAGTGCCTTCAGTGGTTTTCTAGCCTTTATCGCAGCGCTTTCAGGAATGGCAGCGTAACACAGCTTAAGGGTCAGTCGGTAAGGAAAAGCACTCATGAGGGCCCAACATGACAAATGTTATGGCAGCTGTCTAAGAGGTGGGTTCAACCAAAACAGGACTCAACAGAGAAAGGCCACAGAGGGAGAAGCTTTATACTGCGAGGGCTGAGTGTTTTCACCTGACTGCAATCAAACACAGGTGACAGTAACGAGGCAGAGCAGCCGGTCACAAAGAAAGCAAAGAAAATAAAACCGGAGGTGAGAACAAGACATGAAAATGAAACTGATGGTGGCCGCTTTCCAAAGCATCTCCACGGGAGTGACAGTCATTTAAAAAATAATGAATAGGCACACTTGGGCTGAAATCATTTCCACATTTCATTTCAGACTGAGACTCTCACTGCGGCTCACTCACTGCAATGAAAATAAAATAAATAAATAATGCAGATTGTACTGTGTCTCCGAAACGGCGCCAAGACATTAGAGTGATGACAAGCAGCAATGACTGAAGTCATTTTAATGGCAGATATGATCATTTAAAAGGAGAGAAGTTATACAGACAGCTCAACATTTAGGGTTTAAGTTTCTTTATGTGCAATTTAGTTTCTGTTATTTAACGGATATTTTGAGCATTTTCTGGCTTATGTTTTGGAAAACTGCAAATAATCATCAAAAGGTGATGATGATGATGAATCTTATTAGTAGTAATATTAATTTTTAAATATTACAGACAGGCTGATATTTATTCGTGAAGCGTGCACACATACAAATCTGTGATTTATGAATATTTTCATATTTGAACGTGAAACATTATGTGCATAACGTACACAGATCTGTGCACGTGGACTGTGAGGAAGGTCAGAAATGAAGGCATAATTCTGTCCCGATGACATCATCCACCCATGT